>JAQIXJ010001393.1:0-21057 GCA_034700185.1 Phthiracarus laevigatus
ATTGCATTTTACATTTATTTACATGGTTTAATATAAATATTATACAAACATTTTCTGGAAATAATTTCGATTAAGAATTAATTTTTTTTGGCACTCTAATTAATTTTAATCAGATTTTTAATATAAGTTGCAAAATTCAGTTAATTATTCAAATAATCTTATCGCTTAATTTATCGTTAATAATTAATTTTTCAAGTGCGACGGTTTTGCCCTTTTATTAAAAATCAGTTAATCTAAAATTAATTTAAAAGTATTGATTATTCATTAATATAATTTGGTTAACTAAATAACAAAAAAAATTATGAATAAAGAAAATAAAATCATTTAATCATTCTATAAATAGAGTTTAGTGAATCTTTAAGAGCAAAAATGAATTATCGTTTAACGGAATGTAAAAATTTTCGCAAACATTGTTAAAAATAAAAATACAGTGCAATTAGAGTGTAATAATTTTAAGTTTGATAAATCTTATTGGAAAGCCATGACTAGAATTTTGGTAAACAAAAAATGTTTTTTAGAAAAATGTTTTCGAAATAAATCAATTCACTCCAAAAAATTTTAAAAATTTTAATTTGAGGTTAATTTTCTAACAAAGTAGCTATTAATCAAGTATTAGACGTATAAGAACTTATTATGCAATGAATGAAATTCATTCATTCCCGTATGTATGTCTGTATTTGAATAAATTTATTTCATACTTAATAATGCTAGAAATTGTTTCAATAAAAATTTTTAGAAAAATTGTATTTCATATCACAAATACAACTAATTTTGCGATTAATTTCATTATAAATGTCAAAAAATATCAATCAACAAATATAAAATATATAGTATTGAAATTAAAAGTATTTCATTGCCTAAAAGAAAACGTTAGGATTAAGTCTCAACTTTGCCCAATAAAAAATAAAAAGCGGAATAAATTAGTAGTTATATATGCTTATCTTTAAATGAAAGAACAAGAATATTTTCCTGACATTTCACTAATAAAATTTTTTGGTTAATTTATAAATATTGTCTAAACAGAAGTTGTAAAGATTAAAGCATTTATTCCCAATATTTCCTTAAGTTATTTTTTAAATTTAATTAAAAATCTGATATTAAAGGGGCATTTATCAAAAATCACTTTTTAGTTTACAAATAATGGCCTCATTTCGGATTAATGCATGATTATTGTCTTAGAAATATTAAATTCTAATCACAAATTATTAAACGTAGACATCTCATGAATCTATTCATTTTTATTTTGATTTTAATGAATAAAATCATTTTTAGCATAACGGATAAGATAAATGTACAACTTTTATCAAGCTTTTCGAAGTGTGCAAAAAAGTTTACCGAATTTTTTTTATAATGATTATTGCGTAAACTATTATAAGATTTTAATACTATATTTGATGCCACAGTTATATAGAGCAAAAAAATTGTGTGTGAACACTGTTTGATCACCAAATGTGCACTTTAATTATGATATATAAAAGTTTAATGAATTTAAAACTTGCTCAAACGTGCAACGCTAGTAAACACTATCACACAAATTGTCCGCATTTTATACCATTTATTTGGTAAATCTTTTATTATATTTACGATGTTCTATAAAATGGGCAATATTTTACACATCATATTGTTTGTAAATAGAATTCGTTGGGGCGTATTATTATCGCATTATTCTCTTGAGTAATTTATGATAAACTATATTTAGCCACCAACACCACCACCAAACAAAAAAATAAAGTTTACGTAACGCTGATTAGCGCGCTTATAAATTGAGTGTCATCGCGGCATTAAATAATAAGTTTTAATAAATAAATTATACAACATATTAGTAGTTACAGAGTGGGCTATGATTTTTTTTTAAAATAAAATGTAGGTTCAATCCCAGTTGAAAATTATACAATACTTTTATAACAATTATTTGCATACAAAGTAAAAAAAAACTTTTTTGATTTCAAAACTAAATGAATTATGCATTTAATGATATAATTACGATCCTTGGTATTATGATTAAAAATAGTTGTTTAGGCAATAAAATAACAATTAAAATTAAAGATTGCAAAACACATTTTACCAATAATGGCAACGAATTGCGTGTAAATTGAATAAATGTTTATTTTAAATGCTATTTTCAAAATTTTTATTGTATAAACTTTCGACTATCTTTCGCCTTATTATTTATGTAAATTCGGTTTTGGGTATCGCAGACACATTTATTCTTCTTCTTTTTTGCAAACAAAAACATATTTCTAAAGTAGGTTTTAATATTAAAATCAGAAATTTATTATAGAAATGAAAAAATGACCCAAATTCCATATATGAGAAGCAAGTATTAGGGAGAAAAAAGTTAAAAATTGTTTTCTTAGCTATAAGGCAATCATAAAAAAGTTTACATTAAAATTTAATTGCGTAAAAAAGATGATTAAAATATCTATTAATGCGCTGGAGGTTATGAATTATACAATTTTATTGAGAATTTATATGAATGGGCAAAAAAAATTTCTTCTCGATAATTGTTTGTGGTTAACTTTATTTTTTTGGCGAAGAAAATAAAAAATTCAATCAATCAGTAATAGATCACAAATCGAAAACACGCAAAAATATGTTCCTTATTATTTATTTGTAAAGAAATTCAACGCTCATTAAGTTTCTCGTCAATGGAATCTATAAATTCAAACTAATAAAGGAAAACAGTCGAATAAAGCTTAAAATTAAATTCAGGATTTATATAAAAAAACATAGTTCTAGATTTTTAACAAAATTAGTTATAAGATTAGTTGACACTATTAAAAAATTTTTTTAATACTCTTGAGAAATATATATTAAACAGATTTGTGAAATTTGTTTAAAAAAATTATTAAAAAAACAATTGCTAACGTAATAAATAGGCCACACAATGCATAAAAACTTAACTATTTCGATATTTTTCCCATTTCAAGTCAAATTAGTTATGCATTTTTTTTATAAATTCATAAGTTATTGATAGCAACATTCCGTGCCTTAAAGTACACAATAAAACAACACAAATATATTGTAAAGAATATTAAATAAAACATAGAAATGAAAAAGTGTCAAAAACATAGTTTCGAGATTCATAAATATAGCGAAAAGAGATTTTGAAGACACATTTCTACTGCTATAATAAAATCCATAATATTTCAACGTAAACATAAACCTAAGCCACAAACGTAAAACAATTCTGTCAATTATCCAAAACGCTTACCTCTCTCTTCGATTATTCCATAAGCAAGTGTCGCACAAAATAACACAACACAAAAAACTGGACACGAATACATTTGCCGAGATATTGTGATACTGTTGTGGTATTGGTTTTGTTTTTTATTGCAACTAATATTAATCTAATTCACAGCATTAGTTGATGGAAACGTTTCATTATTTTAAAATAACTTTTACCGCACAAACACGTATTCAAAATTTTCGCACAAAACTTTCATAAGTTTAATGTTAAAATGTTTTTAAACGAAAACGCACACATATACTGTAAACATATATTCACGTAATATACACATTAATATAGCGAAACATACAGTATAACTGAAGTGCTGGTGCAATCGAACGTAGCATAAATCAGTGCACTTTGAGAACTCTGTGCAACAACTTGTGCTACAACTCTAAAGTTGTCTGTTCCACAGCGACAGAAACTCTAAGTTTCACGCATAAAACCTTCCTATCGCTATGCTTCGACCACTCCTCTTGTCGGCATCAATTTTTGGTGCACTTTTTTCAAAATATTAAACTATAAATACGGTATCACTGAAATTCGGTTAATTTCGACATTGTTTATATTCTCGCATAACTTTGCAATACTACTTTTAATAAATTTCTATATGCTTATCAATAGATTTGTTGTTTACTTTAAAAAGATAACAGATTATTGTAATAATTATTTATAATTATACGTTTTCGTCGTTTTAGGTATCTTTAATTTGAACATTATTTTTAATATAAGTTAAACAAAATAAAAATATAACATAAATTACAAAGTTATAAAAAAATGAAAAAATATACAAATTTTAAATAAAAAACAATGCGATATAATTGTTGAGTTAATTACTATAAACAATAAATAAGTTTAATAATTATAATATTAACAAGAACGACAAATTCATAGAGAGCTCACTTTTTAAATCATAATTATGGCACATACATATTAGATTTATGTTAGCAAGATACCAAAACTCTTTTATTAAATAAGAAACTCCTTTTGTTAATATAAAACAACGAACATACGGACGGGCAGACAGACTGACAGACATGGTCAACTGAGCTGAAAAATAGTGAGCTAAAAAATATCTTCTAAAATAGTAGGACACACAGTCTTTAATCAATAAAGGGATTTCACCCATTTCTTATATTAATTGGATTTGGAGTATTACCATCCTGGATTAAAAACTAATATATTTGTTACATAAGTTTGCATTAACCTATGAAAAAGTGAGCTCTCTACGAATGTGTCATTCTTGTTTTATGTGAACAACAATGAATCATTTTCTCTAAAATAAAATATATTTAAAAACAGAACCGTTAGGAATCCGCTTCATAGGAATTAAAAACATTTTTAACTCTTTAATTTACGCACAACAATAAGCAATAATCAATTTATTTCTATCATAGCCGGTTAAATGTTATAAATCGTTAATATACTATTTATACATTGTTTTATTGTTGATTATCACTCTTTATTATTCTCGTGTAATTCAACAATATTCTATAATAGTAAAAATTTTTTATGTATTATTAGTTTATTAGTTAACGTGTAGTTAAAATAGCTAATTTTAATATTGTTGGAGAACGTGAATGAGGGAGAGAGTGAGATCATTCTTTTAGTATATTATCGCAGGTTAGCTATTAACGAGAAATGTATTAACGAGAATCACGCGCAACAACAATTAAATTATTTTAACTTATATTTGTTATCCTTACCACTCTAATTTTTGCTGCGCGTGATTCTCGTTAATACATTTCTCGTTAATAGCTAACTTGCGATATACGAATAAGCCCAAAAATTTTTCTTCTATTTTCGCATCTGATTCCGTAACAATATTCAAGCGATAATGTCTGATATAAACCAATCAAACATAAAACCAATCGATCATAATGAAAACAATTTAAAACAAATTGATTTATTTGAGAACGTATGCCATGATATGGTTGTCGAGATTCTCCAGTATTTGCCATTTAGTGATAAAATCAAATTAGAACGTGTGTCGAAACAGTGGCAAACATGTATATATGACAAACAATTTGTTCTTAATCTGCGTTTTGACGAAGATAAAGATTCATTGAATAAACTCTTGAAACCGGTACCGATAGAAGATTTTTATAGACTTGGATTACAAAATCTGCGCAAAGCTATGGTAAGTTATATTGAGATTAAAAAATGCGAATTCGAGAATGTGTTGAAAAGATGCAAATTTATTAAAAAACTGGAAATAAGGTGTTATTTTGATGATAATGTTCTTCAATTAATTGGTCGTTATTTGGAACACTTGGAAACATTATATTGCCATTTGTATGGTATTACAGAAAATGGATTATTAGAGTTTGGACGCAAATATGGACAAAAAATTAAGAAATTTGGTTTTTATAAATGGAAAAGCATTGCTTCGATTAAAAAGTTTCTAAACTACTGTCCAAACATACGTGATATTAAGTGTGATTACAATGATCAACCAATCTATCAGTCATTAATTATTAGCGAAGTGAATACATTTTTACCAAATCTCGAAATAATACGCAATTTTAAAATTGAGAATAAATCGGATATTAATGACTTTCGAATATTAACTGATAAATATCGAAATACAATCAAAGTTCTTGAGCTCACATTCGAGTATTCAATTAATATAGATATAGTTATGTCACGCATCGAATGTCTAGTGAATCTACAAAACCTTTATCTAACGTTTAATGATGAGATGGATATTTACCAAAATATCGTCAAATTATCGGAAAAGTGTGGTCAACTTAAACATTTCGTGATTTGTTTGGCAAATAAGACAGTTTTGTTACCGCTTTCAATGCTTCACGCATTTTCAAAGTTTATCTCAATTCAAATGCTTGACATTAGGATTTTATCAGTAAGAAATGAACGGATGGAATGCAAGTGCGAATGCTTTAAATCGTGCACTCAATTAAAATACCTAAATCTTGTGTATGGATTAATTGGTGATGACTTTTTCAAAGATATCGGTCAACATATCCCTAATCTGCGTAATATACAAATAGAAACAATGATTATGCTCACCGATCAGTCTCTATCATCATTGGCTGAATCGAAAAACTTAAAAAATGTATGGCTTAAATGTGGTTCCTTAGGAGACATTTACTGTAATGATATGACTGATACTGGTGTTTGTAAACTAATCGATTCGTGCACTAATATCGAATATATACGATTTGATTTAACACTCAGAATAACGAATAAAACTATCGACCATTTAATAGAAATAGCAACAAAAAGATATAGAATACATATTAAATTTGAGTTCAATTTTGGAAGAAATGAGCAACAGATTCAACCGCATATCGATTTCAATAAATTAATAAATTTGCCTAAAAATTTGGAAATTATCAATAGCTATGAGTGAATTAGACATTCAATCGCAAATCACTATAATAATGAATCATTAGATTAAATAATTTTATGGACACTAATAAATATAAACTTAACTTTATAGAAATTTTATTTAAATTCAATGGTCATAAATGCGGTATTTGTTTAATTAGCAAACCAAAACTAAAAAGGAAGTATAATTTTGAATATTTAATTCATAGCTAGTATTATTGACAGTCATTCTTGACGTGTGAGCTCAACAAAACTTGGAATTTTTTAATCGTTTGATCAATAATTTTTTAAGCAAATATTAAATATAAACAAGAAATCAAATCACTATTAAAACCTTCCGAATCTACCCGTAAATGCAATATTAAAGTGCAAATATCACAGAAATTCGGTAAATATCGGCACTGTTTATACAGTATTGTCGCATAACTTTATAATATTTTATAAGTTACTTATTGATCAATATTTATTATTTACTTTAAAAAGATTAGCGTTTGTATGTAATAATTATTTATAATTATACATTTTCCGTCTCTTAAGTAAGTTATCTTTAGTTGAAACCATTGTTCCTTTTCTAAAAATTTTATTAAAAAAATTTATACACAATCAAATCAAATCAGAAATGAAATTTATGGATTTAATTCAATTCTAGAGTTTAAAATTGATACTATAAATTTTTGCAACTTTTATTTCCACAGAACATAAATTTTTGTTATAAATGTTATTTTGTTGAATAAATGATTTACACAAATTTGAAAAAAATCGTTTACTTTATTGTGGATGTAAGAGAGTTGGCAATAAAATTTAGCGGTTTGGGTCGTTTAAATTACACTGGTTTTTTATTAAATCATAAACTGTCAAAAATAACAATATAAAAAACTTTGTTACAGAAAAATACTTTTAATGTCATTTTTGAAACTGTTTGTTGTAAAACTCAACCTTAAATCCATGACAAGGACACGAATTAACTGTTCAAACAATTTCTAAAAGTATTTCGAATTAAATTCCAATGATTTATAAAAATTCATTGAGTTTCGTCTAAATAAGATATTTCTATGTATTTGTATCATATAAAGAGTTGATCGCCGTAAGAATACTCTTGACATAAACTGAAGCAAACGCTTTGCTCTAGTTATTGCCCAATTGATGGCTTCGCTTCCTCAATGAATACCTCGCATATTGCGAACAACCCTTATTGAGACGTATAAACAGTTTTAGAAGATTTTCAAAATATTGACATATTGTCGTTCAAATAAGGATTTTTCTACTTTTTTTTGGATATTATTTTGTTTTCGTATTATTAACTGATTATTATTTCTTATTTGTACAGCCGACCCAATTTTAAAGATTTTTTTTGATATATTGATATCAAAGTTTGCGTCTAATAAGTGTGTGCGCGAAATTATTTATATTTCTTAATTCACTATAGCGTAGAAATATAAAAAATTCAAGTAAAGTAAAAGTACAGATTGCAAAATAAGATTGTTATTTATTTTGTAAATTTTGACAAAATAAATTAAATCAAAAAATGATTTTGTTGTTTATAAACAGGAAACCTGTAACTTCATCTGATTATTTTGATTAAAAAATTTTTTACTATTTGAATTAATATAAACCAAATTTTGTTCACATTAATTAAGTTTAGTTTATGGCTTTTGGCTTAAAAATATAAATAACTTATGCAAACTATAATTAATTATGTTAATTTTGGAAATAACAATATAAACAAAAACGACATTTTTTTAAATAAAAAGCTTATTTTTTAATAGATCAATGTATTCTTTTCATATCTGAAAATTGTTAAAATCCCATCATTATGATAACTGTGAACGTAAAAACGGACGGAGCGACGACATGGTCAGTCCATAAACTTTTTACGCAATAATAATTTTTTTTATATTATTAAAAGTAAATTTAATTTGATTTTAGAAATAATTATTGTAAAATTACTTTAAAAAATTTTAGAAAGAGTAAATATTTCAATTTATTTATTAAAGTTAAATATTAAATTAAGATTTTTTCAAAAAAAAACATTTGTGTTTATTTAGTATCTATCTGTATGTATGAAAATTGTGCCAATTTAGGTATGTATCCGTCAATAAACATGTGTTACAATTAAGACTCACGAAAATATTTATGTAATCGGTGTAATGAATAGTTTTGCCTGAAGGTATGAGTATTGTTTTTAAACCATTTTTTGTGATCCGAAACTATAATTTATTGGTTTAATTTATTTCTTATTAACTCAGTGAGAAAAGTTTTTATTTTTTTTGTCCAATTATCTCACAGACATTTAAAATTTATCAGTACTTATTAAATTGGTTATCGATCTATTCAATAGAAATTCTAAATATACTTATCTTGAAAATTTATTTGCCGTTTGAGTTAATTTTCTTTATTACAGTTAATTCGTTTTTTTAAACTCCTTTAAGTAGAAGATATATGAATTATTATATTTCAAAAGTACAATACTACTATAAAGTTAAGTAAAAAGGAAGTAAAGTTTTATATAAAGTGTAAAATTTTTTAATATTTTACAGCTAATATATTTTTTAAGTGCTCAAAAATTCAAAATGAATTCTTTATTTTTGTCTCCGCCTAAGGAGTGATAAAAAATAATTGAAGAATGTTTGATAAAATAGTTTAAAAACAAGCAACCAACGTAAATGTAATTAAAATTAAAAAATTGCTTTAAGTTGTTTGTCACTAAGATTTTAAATTTTGAGTTTGACGTCAATTTAAATTTTTTGATTTAAATGACAAAAACTTATCGCAAAAAAAAAACGAGAATCTATGGCCGCATAGACCACAAAAACCTCACTTACCTTCTATATAATGTGTACAGATTCACATAAACACTTTAACACGAACTCATGAAGTATATGTGTTTTATTTTAACTAACTAAATAGAACTTCATTTTTAAATAAAATGGAATTTTAAAAACTATCCACGATTTGCAGTTTATTGTTAATTACTTATAATGAACCAAATTTCAAATGATTTTAACCTCAAAATATTTAGTGGTTTTTTGTTTTACATCTTTTCGCGCAAAACATATACTTCATGCCCTTTTTAATTGATTACAGAGTTATTAAATGCCAGAAGCAATTAATTAATTCATAGAAGAGCATCGAAATAAAACCACTGACACAATAATTGAAATAAATAAGTTTTAAAAGAAGTTTAAAATTTTAAATGTGTTTATGAACGTTACAGTTAAAGATAAAAGTTAGAATCGGGTTTTATAATGCCTTACAACTTTCTTTCATCTATCGCTTGGTCTTCTTTTTTATTTAATCTTAAACCAAACGCTACCGTACACCGCACTTATTATTCTGAAAATATTTGTTATTCAAACTAATTTCCTCATCACGTTAGATAAAATATACTATAGTCATGTTAACAAATAAATAATAATTACCAAAATGCTAAACTTCGAATATTTATTTTACAAAAAAAAACAAATTCAAGAGAAAAATATTTATACAACATAGTTCTGATTCTTGTTTTTTTCTAAAGTGTATGAGCAAAAAAATATCCTTTTGAACGCACTCTGTTATACATATTACGGAGTGGTATCAAAAAATATTAAAATAAAAATATGTGACGGAGAAAAGGGCGAAATGAATGAAAGTTTTTCGAATTGCAATTAATTACAGGTTTGCGCGGCGTTTGCACAGGTTCGCAATGAATTCGTGCTTTGCATTTAGTTTATAATTCACTGCGATTATCTGTGAGTTATTTTATTTAAAAAGACATGTTTCATAAGTCATTACAGAGTAAAAAGGTTTTCAATCGCACAAAACTATTTTATACGGAGATATGGGATATATATTTAAGCCTCTTTAACAATTATTATACGAAAAAAAAACAGGTTAAACCCAGTTATTATGGTCTGGCACTGCTTGAGATTATTAATGTCATTAATGTTGAGGCATAGCATCGAAATATCAACAAATGATTAAAAACCCGATGAGGTATTTGAGTGATTACAAATCACAAAGTTTTTAATTTAAATTTTATATTTCTCTCGCAACTTGTAACACAATTAATCGACATTATAAAACAGGAGTTGAATAATAAGTAAAACATAAGAAAAACATTGAATTGTTGTTATCAAAGTATTAAAATATTAGGAGTCATGCAAATAAATTATGTGACTGAGATATTTTTCTAACTTAATTAAAGATTTTTTTTAATAAAGTCATGCTCTTCTAAACAAGTATAACATATCAAAAGTAATTATATTAATTGCCTGAGGATTTTTTTGCAAAGTTCTAGACCATCAAACAAAATAGCATTAAAAAGCGTTACTTATTTTAGCTTTTGATAGCTTCTATAATAACTTATATCGCTGTACTGAACTAATTTGATTTAAATCTATAACTTATTTAAAAGTCTTATTAAATTTTCGTGTACCGGTAATTATTTAGTTTTCAAAAAAATAAGTTGGTCTTATGGATGACTAAGATTTAAATGCTATATTTAGCGTTAATTTGACATGTATTATCTTCGTTGACCTTTAAAACAAGGTTTGAAAAACCTTCAATAGAGCTTATTTTTTATACTAAAAAAAATATTAACCGTGAAAACTGAACTAATTCTATAAAACTCAAATGAAGAAAATTTTAAAATTTTTGAATGATGCACGAAATATATCAAGGATGATATTTACATAAAGCTAATATTCAGATTACAAATCCTTAGACTCAAAATATTTATCAATTCTGTAAATTTAAAAAATAATTTTAAACAAAAAATAAAATTAATTGAATAAGTGTCAATTTAAAGTTAAATTTTAATTTTATATCTTAAGTGATTTCTCTCTCTCTCTCTCTCTCTCTCTCTCTCTCTCTCTCTCTCTCTCTCTCTCTCTCTCGCCTCTCTATCTCGCAACCATTCCTAGCGAAAAATTTATCTTACAATATTATTTTAAAAAACTTTAAAATTACTTGAATAAAAAATAAATTAAGGTCGATTACTTAGCAAGAAGTCGGTATGATATGTGTAATATATACTATCAATTAAAAATAAATGCTATTTTAAATGCAATTTTGGTAAATTTTTGAAGCAATTAATAGCTGTAGTTTCAAATATTATATACAATTCTTGCTATTTTTTGAGCTGTACTAATAAATCAAAATTCATATCAATTGCACACCATTAATAAAAACAAAGATAATCTAAATATTTCCTAATTAAAGCAAACGTATATTGTAATTTGTTTTGAATAATAATCCAAGCCAACAATCGTAAATTTATTTTTTTGAAATTTATATCATTATTTTTTATTTTTTTAAGCTCAACTTCCGACACACATTCAAATTAATACTAACTCGTAAACCTAATTTGTTTGTTTCTATAATTAGTGGGTTTGTTCGCTCAGTTTAATAACTATAGTTCAATTGATTAAACTTTAATTATGTTTCATTTATCGTATTTTTTGTTATCGTTTTTTATGAAGTTTAATTTTAATTTAAATCCTAACTGATAAACATACTCGAATCAAATATTATAAAAAGTTCTAAAGACTTCTTAAAGACTTCTGATATAATTTATTATTAATTTTTTTCAGTAAAAGTAGATTTTATTTTTTAGAGTGGAAAGAGTTAATAAAATTTCTAACTGAACATAGAATGGTATATATATTTCATTAATTGCTTTGAAAAAATAAATATTAAACTAATGGCTTAAAGAAACGAATTGCGGCAAAATGGAGTTTACACTGATTTAATTTAAGCAACGATTTTACTTTAAACCGTTCATTATAAAAGTATTTTTTCTTATTTTAATCGATTGTAACATTAGCTCTCGAGCCATAAAATGTTTGAACGCGAAACATTGTTTATTTTGAAACCAAAATTATTTTAAAGTAAATTGACATTAATAACACATGAAAAACTGAAGGCTATATAGTTTTAAATCGATTTTGGTTTTCAATACTCCGTAATTTGACATTTCCTCTATTCCAGCCCTTTCTCACACTAATAATTGTGTTTTTAACGAGCTTACGGGCAATTGGGCTTAAAATAAAATTTTGTTCTTGTTTTAAATGATTGTACTCTCACGTTATGAATATTAAGCTCAATTTATAACTAATCATCATTAATATAATGATGAGCAGGTATCAAATTTTCAGTTGGGTTCGGATGAATCAAAAAATAGATATGAATATTAATTTAAATTTCGCATGTTTTTCATGTTTGTTTGTTTCAATGGTGTTTTAATTAACTATGACTTCTTTACATAACTCTCAGAGTATCTTCCGACGTATCTGGAGTAATAAAACTTGTAGTGTTTTCTGCGTGATTGAAAATTTACATTCGCTAATTGCAATGTCTTTCCTTTTTAATTATATTTATTAAAAAGTTTACGTTTTAGTGTTAATAAAGTTATTATTCATTAATCATTGTCGAAATAGAATGCAAACTATTTAGTTATTCACACTCTGGGCAATCCTTTTTCCAAAATAACTTTAAGCCTAATTTTCTATGCTTAAAATGCTTTTGCATAATTTCGCGGAAAGTTTTATTTATAAATTGATCTTAAAAATAAGTTCTTAAATAATCCTGAAGGAATAAAAAAAATAACAAAAGAAAAGTTGCGTTATTTTATGTAAATTGTGAACAAATATAAATGTCTATGCTATTTATCATATAATGATATTTTTCTCAGGGGATTATTGACTTAGCGTTAGAGAAGAACATTGAAAAAAAAATTTCTTGCTTATTCTGTATAATAACGATTCAGGTTAGGATCACAATTATTACAATGAGTTGGAATTTCAATAGAGAAAGTGATTAACGATTTAAGATTAAATAGGAATTTATTAATGAAATAGCAGTTTTCGTTTCCACGAACATTTTTCATGTTCCATATATTTTTGAGTCAGTGTTCCAAAAGTACACGTTCAAAACACAAGCTTTTGAAAAAATAGATGTTATACGAAGGTCTAAACAATGTCAGTGATAGACACTTATATAGTTTATATCTCTGAGCTATTCGTGCGTTACTTTTTTGAAATAGATTTGCTGAAATGTGTTTTACACAAATAATACCCTTTTCTACGTTCGCGAATACAAACACTGAAAATTCAAGATTATATGAACGATAGTGTAGCGCATAGTGAAATATGTGGTTCACATTTGTGTTACTGAGGACATACATAAAGAGATTGTTTGCTCTTCCGTGGTTTATTCTTTTATTTAGCCGTAAAAAATCGAATAATTCATATATTTAGCGAAAAAAAATTATTAGCCATATTATTTAAAATGGTAAACAGGAAAATATTATTTTAAATGCGTTCGGAAAAAATTGTAATCATTAGTAGTACTTTATTTTTGCAGCAGTACTTTATTTTTGTTTTTGCTGTTATCAAATGACAAAAAAAACTTTAAGATCAATGAATAGATAGCTGAATGTCATTAAAACAACAAAAAAACAAATAAGTTTCGCAAAAAACTACTAACACAGCAAAACAGGAATCATTTAAATTGGTTTAAAACGCAAAACTAAAATATCCGCTGGCATTAAAAAAAAATAAAACGATGTTACAGATTGACAATACACGATGCCGTAAATCGTGTCATAAAAACCCGTAAATTGCGTTGAATGCCAACTGTGCCACTGGTGTGCGCATCACTTCATAAATACTCCTTTACGGCTTAGTCCTAAAATAAAAGCGTCCGTAAGCTTTACTTTAATTTAGGAAAAACATATCGGTAAGCGAGACGAAGAAAATAGAAAATGTGTTCATTCTCTATAATTTTCCGAGTTTGTGTTTTGTGTGCGCGTATTGTTTTTGTAATGCCATCGTATTAGCTCTCTGACCCGTTTCGTCTGCATAATTACTAAATCCGTTAAGCATGGGTTTAAAACAATTGTGTTCAATAAGCTTCAAATGATTGCATTGCGTTTATTTTAGCGCAACCAATGTTTATTCAGTGTTAACTGCAATAACTTATAATTTAAAACAAACAAAACAAACTGTTTTAAATGCTAAATATGGATATTCTAATTTTTTCGATAATCTTTATAATGCATGCAACAAATATTTATTTTTTACTGCAAAAAAAGAACAGATACACGTTTTATTCTGAGGAAATAGAACAAAATTTATAAGAAAAATGTATTTATTTGGGATAACGAACGTATCAACAAGTTTTTTTTTGGTATTGGAGGCACAAAAGTTGAGCGAATGATATGATGATAGTCCATAAAACTGTAATTCATAGCAGCTCTAAAATAATTATATCCCGAATTTTTATTGTAAGAAACTAAATAAATTTAGGCCAGAAATTGTGTCGATTATTATCGCTATTTCATTTATTTTCGATTAATTGTGAAAAAATTTCAAAGCTATGCATTCCGATAATTAAATTTAAATCAGATTTAAAAGATTTTAATTGGATACCTGTTTCAAATTATAATTACAGAAAAAAGTAAATTTCAATGCAAAAATATTAATAAAATTCCCGTTTATATCGCAAAAGTTTAATTAGTTTTGCGAATAGTTTTCGATTGATTTACGCATTGAGAGGTCAAAAAAAGTTTTGATAGATTTTGGAAAATAATTGAATGAAATTTCTCAATAGTTTTTGACGGCTTTTCAAAACATCAATTAAATCGAAGCAATAAAATTTTAATTGAGACATTAAAACCACAATACACGTACAACGAATGCGGTATAAATCAGTTAAAGTGTCCTAATTTTAAAGCCAAATATTGTTTAACTTGTTATCATTAATACAGCACACGATCATTGCTTTACGATTAGTTAACAAATATGATATTGTGCTGCACTCTCTCGTAAACAAATATTTCAAAACACGTTTTCACGCAAATCGTTTTAAATAGATTGTAAATATCCAAATCATAATCATAATCATAACCATTTATTAATTAAATTAAACAAATTGCAAAACAATGGGGAAAAAGAAGTTTGACAAAAACAATAGCGTAACTTTTAAATTAGTGAATCGAAGTCAAAGAGATCCGTTGAGTGCAGACGAAAGAGCACCACAACACGTGTTGTTACCATTGAATGAAGAAAGTGTTGGACAACGCAATGGCAATGATGTGAAGCAAAAACAAAAGGATGAACAGAAGAAATATGGCATTTATTTTGACGACGATTACAACTATTTGCAACATTTACGTGACACCAAATTAGTGAATGAGTTGCAGCCAATTGAGTCTAATCAAACGCAAAACAAACGCAATGACAACAAACTACTTCTTCCATCATCGATGTTCGCCTCAAACATCGAAGAACGCGAAGGTTTACTAAATAAGGCTGTATTGCCTGTCGGACCTCAACCCGATTGGGATCCAGACATTGTGGCCGCTATGGATGAAGACTTCGATTATGACGATCCGAATAATCAAATCGACGACCAATTCGTACTGCAAGCCGAAGAAGTCGATGACAACAATGAAGATAATGATAATGAAGATGAGTGGGAAGATATTAGCGAAGATGAAGAACAGTCGGATGACGCGTCTGATGATGAATCAACTGTTTGTGATGATTCTTCCAATTTTAATGACGATAATAATTTCGGTGATGAGGAAACGAAATCGCATTTCACTAACTATTCAATGACGTCGTCAGTGATGCGAAGAAACGAAGGATTAACCACATTAGACCAACGATTCGAAACTCTATACGAAAAAGAGTACAGCAATGAGTATGATATTGGATCACTTGATTGCGATGACATCGACGGTTATGTGGATCCGAATAATAGCGAACTTATGCGCAAACTAATCGAAGATTTCGAACAACAGAAGAATAAGAAAGTGATTTACGAAAATGATTGTTCACGCAATCAGTTTGTTTTTGACGAGAATCGATATAATTCGGAAAAATTGATTGAAATCGAATTAAACGAAAATTGGAAAAATGGTGATAAAGATAGGTTTGATTGCGAATCGATTTTAAGCACATATTCGAATCTATATAATCACCCGAAGATTATTCGTGACGAATCGATTAAAAATCGAGTTAAAATTAATCCGAAAACTGGAATACCGTTTGGCGTAATCGATAAAAAAGGATTAACGGCCAGAAATCTGGCAAAACTTGACGAATTTAATAGCGAAATGAATGGTGATATGAGCACAAAATCGATACGTTCTTCAACGTCAAGATTGTCTGAACTGTCGATGCGTTCGAGCAATGAAACGCCACACGAAAGAAGGTTAAGGAAGTTAGCGTTAAGAGAATACAGGCGTGAAAGAAGATGTGAGAAGAAGTCGAATAAATTGTCGTTTAAATCGGAACAATTGAGACAAAACAATGAGATTATAAATCTTCAACATAATTTAAAAACTGTTAAATTATCTTAGATCAAGTATTGTTTCGCTACAATAACTATAAAAGCAAAAGCGAAATCAAATTTGAATTTGAAAAATTATTTAAAGCGAAACTTTAACTAAAATATAATGTTAAATTTATTTTGAAAGCAAAATTTATATCATTTGAATAATAAAACAAGATCGACACAGTCATAGTATCTGACTTTGTAAAGTTAGTATATTGTTGCTTACTTCGTTCACTCGCTACCATTGGTTTCTATTATTTAGTTTAAAGTTAAGTTTTATGTTTTAATTTCGGATTCATCCTCCAATAATTTTGGCTAATTTTACCCAATTTTGATCATTATTCTCCTAATATATATTATAAAAAATACTTTTTCGTTCTCTCTCTCTCTCTCTCTCTCTCACTCACTCACTCACTCACTGACTCACCCACTGACTCACCCACTGACTCACTCACTCATTAACTATTTTAAAACATTGTTGTATTTCGCGAGAAACTAGTGGAAAATAAAATATAACGGGCAAATCATATATCAAAATATATAATATATAAACGTTATACGGACGGGTAATAGTATATTCAAATTAAATATATATAAAATATTAATAATCCAGAATTATACTGTCGGAAAATTTTATTTTGAATTTTTGATAAATTTATATTTTAATACACGACAGTTTACGTATAATTTGCGCAACGTTTCGACTAGACACTTCTAGTCATCATCAGGCGATTTATGAAGATTTAGAATTTTTTAAAAATTAAAAATTAAATTAAAAAATTAAGAAACTTTTAAAGTCACAACTAAACTGCACAAACACTAAATAGTAAATGAAAAAAATGCAATGGTTATCTGCTACTAAGAAAACTTGTTTATTATTTTAGGGTAAAATATTCGGTGTTAAATTTCAGTTTAGTAAGAATTTTTAGCCTCTCTTTTTAACAGTTATACGGTCCAAAAATTCTTGCTAAACTGAAGTATAACAACGAATAGTTTACCCTTAAAATAATAAACAAAAGTTCAATATAATTCAAATTAAAATTATAAAAATATAAGTTTTAATCTAATAAGCATTTGATATTCAATAGAAATAATATAATACTAACTAGGTATTTAAGGTTTAGCAATTACTTTAGAAAAAAATAACTATAGATTAATTAAATATAATTAAAAGCATGAAAAATTCAACAGAAATAATGTATTACAAAGAATGTATTTATATTTTAGCAAATATTAAATAAATTGAATTAAGAAAGCGTATAGTTAATGGTTTTAAAATTAGAAGAACTAATATTAATATTTTAAAATTATACTAAAAAATTATAAATAAAGTTTAATATAATTCAAATTAAAATTATAAAAATTTATGTTTTACTCTAATAAAGATATATTCAACGGAAATAATATATTACTACGTAGGTATTTATCTCTGCAAATAAATGATATATTGATTTATTCAAGAAAGCATTAACGAGTAAGTAATTGCTTTTAAAATAATGATTTAACTGATATATTTTAATACTTTTAAATTTTAATTGAAGTTTTAAATATCTCGATTTAGAACTTAAAAAAATAAAGTTTTACTTTATCAAACACTTATTATTCAGCGGAAATTATATATTACTACCTAGGTATTTAACTCTGCAAATAATTGATAAATTGATTTATTTAAGAAAGCATTAATTAATTGCTTTTAAAATAATATGAATTAACAGAAATATTTTAATACTTTTAAATTTTCAATAAAATTTTAAATAGCTCGATTTAGAACTTAAAAAACAAAGTTTTACTTTAACAAACACTTATTATTCAGCGGAAATAATATATTACTACGTAGGTATTTATCTCTTTGCAAATAAATGATATATTGATTTATTCAAGAAAGCATTAATTAATTGCTTTTAAAATAATATGATTTAACTGATATATTTTAATACTTTTAAATTTTAATTGAAGTTTTAAATATCTGGATTTAGAACTTAAAAAAATAAAGTTTTACTTTATCAAACACTTATTATTCAGCGTATATTACTACCTAGGTATTTAACTTTTTTAAAAACGTATTGTTAAACTTGTAACAAGAAAATAAAACGAGCAGACTTATGAAAGCTGTTCACGAAATTTAATGAAATTTAGAGTTTCAATTGATAGTGACGAAGACACTGATAATGTATTTGTTGAATCAGATGCAAATAACGTGTCTAACCATTATTAAATCTATTCTAATGATGAAACTTATGTGGAGGCTGCCGTATCAAGTGATCACGATATCTGATGTTTCTGAAAATGAAGAGGAAGATTTAATAAGTGATGATACTCTTACTAAATTACAAGCGCTACGGAAATAGAAGTAATAAATCACAAAAAAACAGATATGGGATTTTATATACAATAATGAAAACTATAAAGAATCTGATTTAGAATTTGATACGAAGATGAAGTTATTAATCATGTCTCCAGACATAAGCATACTGGGAGTTATTTTTAAAACTGCTAGCGAGGGAAACTTTGATTTATCCACGAACCATTTGGATAATATCCTAGTAATTTTAAATGCAATGTGTGATGGTTAGGATAAATTATATAAAAGATTTAAGACATTTAAATATAACCCCAGAATTTTAAAAATATAATTAATTTATTTAAATTTTCTTTAATAGCCATATTTTGTGTTTATAATTGTCACTGTACTTTAAAAATAAAATTATTAATTGATTTTAAATTAAACAATTACTTTCAAAGCGAGAGATTTTAATTTTAAAAATTTGTTTTCAACGAGAAGAGTAATTTTTGATATAGCTAAGTAAATCATAAAGAAAGGAACATAAAAGAATGAAATAACACATTTTTATAAAATATTTTTCCATATTAAACTTTATGTTAATTAACCGCTTGTTGCGATACACTTTTTGATTGTCAGATTAAGTGTTGAATTTTTTGCTCGAACAATTCTGATGATATTTTCATCAGCAATCAAAATCATTGAAGGAATACACTATCGGTGTTGGTCTCCATTTCAAAAATTCCTTCTTTAGCGCTGTTGGTTTGAAGCGCATTCACTGTTTGATTTACAGACTTGCAATGGCGTCGTTTTCACAGCCACAGTTGTTTGCTTTGCAAGTCTCTTCCACCACTGTATGGAAGATAATCTAGTCTATCCAACATTCTGGATTCACACTATGAGCAAAAGCAATAAATGCCACTGGTCAAGTGAGCTTTGAAGAGAGCTTACGTACCCTCAATGAAAGTTTAATGAATGCGCAGGATTATGCGCATCTTAGTGACCATGACCTTTAACTTTACCTTTACATTTACACTTCCTTTAAATTACACAATCAATTCATAAATCAACTCAATATATATATTAATAATAATTAATATTTTTCGAACATTTTTCGTGAGTCTTATGAGTCCCTAGATTTTTGGGACTAAAAACTGGTAAAAATGGTAGGGAGCGGGAACAAAAATGTACCAAAAGCGGGATAGTGATTTGGAAACTAAAATTATTATTATCGCGATCGAAACTTAAAAATTTACAAAATTAGCTAAACTGAATATTATGAAACATTTTTAGTATATTTTTTACTTATTGCTCATGTAAGAAAACTATTAAAAAACTAAGCTAAAGAAAAATCGTAATGCTATATCTTAAGTAAAACTCAATATTAGAAATGTGATAGTTTTGAAACTATAATTCCAGAAATATAAAAAATTAACACTTTATATTTCTACTTTAAATCAACATAGTAACTTAAAGAAGAGTTTTGTTCTTTATTTAGAAATTACTCGTTAAATATAATGAAAACGGGAAATTTTTGAAATAATTTACAAGTCAGGGACTTTTTTTCCAAAACCAGCAAAACCGTGAAATATCGGGAAAATGATACCAATTTATTTAAATGATTTTATTTAATAGAAATTAATATATAAATCTACCGATGATGCGATCAAAGGAAATAACCGGTATTTACCAGGAAATCTTTATCCCTACTTAAGTGTGCAGACAATTGATGCCAATTTAGATTTGGTTCACAGTTTCCATCGGATGTTTGCTCAATAATAGTCACCGAATATAACGAATGATAAAAATGAGGCGATTCTTTGTAGAGTAAAAAATCACATCCATATGACAATCCATTTCTAACAATCCATCC
>JAQIXJ010001394.1:0-21048 GCA_034700185.1 Phthiracarus laevigatus
ACTATTTATATGAGTCTTATGTGAAGAACAACATATGAGCTGAATCAGCTCATGTGTTGATTATTCCGTTTTAATCTTTTTTGTATTGCGGTGGTCTGTTTAATCCTATTAAAATTTGGGTTATCATTTACGGACCTATTTATAAGGTCCGTAAACAACTAAGGTTCAAGGATTATTGTATCATTAGTTGAACTTGTTTGTGTTGTTTACATTGTATATTGGGTTAAGGAAAAATGTATTGGATTAACGTTACAAATCGAATTAACGTTACGAATCCGATTAGCGTTACGAATTGGATAAACGTTACGGATTGGATTAACGTTACGGATTGGATTAACGTTACCAACTGGATTAACGTTACGAATTGGATTAACGTTACGAATTGGATTAACGTTACGAACTGGATTAACGTTACGAATCCGATTAATGTTACGAATTGGATTAACGTTACCAATCTGATTAACGTTACGAACTGGATTAACGTTACGAATCGGATCAACGTTACGAATCGGATCAACGCTACCCATTGGATTAACGTTACGAACCGGATTAACGTTACGAATCGGATCAACGTTACGAATCGGATTAACGTTACCCATTGGATTAACGTTACGAACCGGATTAACGTTACGAATCCGATTAACGTTACGAATTGGATTAACGTTACCAATCTGATTAACGTTACCCATTGGATTAACGTTACGAACTGGATTAACGTTACGAATCGGATTACCGTTACCCATTGGATTAACGTTACGAACTGGATTAACGTTACGAATTGGATTAACGTTACCCATTGGATTAACGTTTGTTCTGTCTGTCTGTCTGTTCTGTCGGGCCTTTCTGTCTGTCTGTCTGTCTGTCGTGTCTGTCGGGTTTGTCGGTTCTGTCTGTCGGTTCTGTCTGTCGGTTCTGTCTGTCGGTTCTGTCTGTCGGTTCTGTCTGTCTGCCTGTCGGGTTTGTCTGGTTTGTCGGTCTGTCGGTTCTGTCTGTCGTGTCTGTCGGTTCTGTTGTGTCTGTCTGTCGGGTCTGTCGGGTGTGTTGTGTCTGTCTGTCGGGTCTGTCGGGTCTGTCGGGTCTGTTGTGTCTGTCTGTCTGTCTGTCGGTTCTGTCGATTATGTATATAATGGATTTATGTTGCATGTGACATGAGAATTCTAGATGTCACAGTGAGCATACTTTAACATTAGAGCCTATAATGGTAGCGTGTGAGGCATGTGTAGTGAGCATACTTTTACATTAGAGCCTATAATTGTAGATGCAGTGTCAGTGGTAACGCACATACTTTAACATAAAATTTGATCGTAAAATCTAAGAATGGATGGCATAATTACCAATTGATAAAAAATTCCAAACTCGCTTCAATTTGATATATAATTTATGAATATATCGTTTGAAAAAAAATGTTATTGCAAAATTAATGTACGCTAATACCGAAGAACAGTGGGCCAGAACTCGACTTAAAGAACTACTCATATAAAGTGGGCCAGAACTCGACTTAAAGATCTACTCATATAAAGTGGCCCAGAACTCGACTTATATAACAACACATATTATAAAGAATGTGATGTCAGCCAATATACACCGCTTTTTATTTTTTAAGATATTTCTTCTTTGCTATGCGATTTGACTCTCTCTCTCTCTCTCTCTCTCTCTCTCTCTCTCTCTCTCTCTTACAGTATTATTATTATTATTATTATTAAAAAACTGCTGGCAACTAAAAGGCTTGGAATACAGTACGCTATGAATATGGCATATATTTGATGAAACAATTTAGCGATTTGGTGCCACCAATGTTTCCGTTAATGGTCTCCTAAACTACACATTATGTTCGCATACGTCATTTAATTTTATAATATATTTTAACATATTTTATAATATAACAGATATAAAATGTAACAATCATTGCATGTATAACTAGCGTTCTCTATCCGAACTGTTTTCGGTTGCGCTCATTGAACTTTTTGGCCATTTGTAAAACAACTGTGAATTTATGGTCCAGAAAATGTACACGACATGCAAGAGTTTGTAGTTTTATACGTTTTTGTTGAGAATGACTCTCTAGAATGATGGTAGAGTAGGGAATGCAATACTAACACTAACACTAACACTCGGAACATAGTGAACATTGTTTGTCAGTATTGGCAGTAACAGTAACTCACGCTTTAATAGTGTGTGTTATGTGTGCATTACACAAACTAGTGTTGCAACACATTATGCAATCATTTTTATGCCACTCTGCAACTAAACCGTCGCGTTATATGTCTTGTCGCTAGTTTTCTCAATCATTTTACAGCTGCTGTTAAACCGTTTGACTAATATTTTTGGAGAAACATTATATAAAATTAAAGTCTCAGCAATTTTGCATACACATAGAGAGTGAGAGCGCCATAGAGAGTGTCAGTACTGTTCACAAAAGCTTTCTCAATAAACGGCACAAAAGCTCTGTTACTATCTTAAGCATTCCGGATGTTCATTACATTAATATTCATTCGTTTTATAGAAAAAAGAGTGGAGCAGAGAGAGAGGAGGGAGAGATAGATTGATATAGAGAGAGAATGAGTGGGAAAGCATTGGCCATTTGCTGACATGAACACATGAATTTTACGATATGGGATATATTGCTCTACTTTAAGCCAATTTCAAGTACACAACAGAAACGCAACGAGTGAAACAAAAGTTTTACTACACTGTTACATATTATTACTCTATCGCTATGAAACGCCAGTTTTCTGTCATATATATATATTGGGAAAAACTGTGCGCTCAAATGAGACTTTTTTTTTATTGCCACTCGCCGTATGCATATATATCGCATATAATATATAAAATGATATGAGAACAAAAACAGTGCAGTATACTGTAGTTATATAAGCTTATAAATGCCATACGAATGGCCGACTATTATCAACGCATAAAAGAAAGACAAAATTAAAGCGTACTTCCTCTGGAAAGTCGTAAGAGGAAAATTAAATAACTTGTGAGCACTGAAAAGAGATATATCGCGCACACAATTATTTTCATATATACACGTCTGACTTAGTGTCGCGACACTACAATTGTACAGCAAAATTCTAGTCGTTCTCTAAAATTCTTCTTTTTTTTTGTTATTTTGCTTTGGCGTAAAAGAAAATTATTTCTTGTAATTTATTCGTTTAGCAGATATGCAGTTGTCTGCGATGACGATAATCGCACTGAGAGAGTGTATGCGAGAGAGAGAGAGAGAGAGAGAGAGAGAGAGAGAGAGAGAGAGAGAGAGAGTTTTAATACAATTTTGTTCGACGCCTGATATTCATTGTAGAGAAGAGCAAAAAAAATTATACGATTATTTAGTCCGAACGTTAGCGTTTAATTTTATTTAATGAGTTTGTCGGTTTAATTTAGTGATAACGCATTGAAAGAGAGAGAAAAAAAATAAAAATAAATATAAAAATTACGGCTGATTTTTGGGCACATAGCATACAAAATGAAATGATTCCTTTTTTCTTCTGGCAAACATCAAATATTTTTTTGAGTTTTCTGTGTGACAGACGGAATATTATTAGAATGTGTGTGAAAAATTTTCGCTCCTAATCATAAACGATAAATACTGTCAAAACTGTTAAAATAATTTATATCAGAAAAATGAGAAAAAATAAATACTCTTAATATTAAATAAAAAAATATTATTTTTATTGAGATATCAGCTTAAATGCGACAAACATGGGATGATTTTGTTTGGCCCCAAAAAAAACTAATAATAAATGAAATTAAATTTAGTTATTTTTTTTTTGGTTTTCAAAACAAAAATGATTACAAACTTGTATTTTTTCGCGGTAATCAATAAATTATACTTATATTATTATTATTATTACTGCACAACGGAAAAGCTAAACGAGAAAAATAATAATAATAAAAAAAATCTTCGCGTTCGCAAAATTATATTTTCTATTTAAGTAACGACACGTAAATTTTTTATTTTTATTTTTTTATGATTTTTTTATATTTATTTCATTTTCTTTCGTATTGTATTAATGGAAAATAAAACAATCTTTATGGTTATAGTGTACGAGAGAGCGTGCCTCGCGTTAACGGAAAAATATATCAAAATTATTCTATTGCAACAAAAATAATTATTGTAATATTCATGTTATCTGCGTTTCGACTTAGATGTGATAAATTTATTAGAGCGACAATAGATTCAAATCGCAAAAAGTCTTTATGATTTGCACAGTACATCAAATTCATTATGTAAGCATGAGCTATATGTCAACTGTTTAAGTTAAGCTACTTTTATGCTAACAATGTAATAATAATAATAATAATAATTTTTTTGTTTTCTTCAACTTTTTTCCTTGTTTTCAAGTAAAGAAAAATATTAAGGAGAGAGTGAGTGACTGAATGACTGAGTAGTGAGTGAGTGAGTGAGTGAGTGAGAGAGAGAGAGAGAGGCAGACGTCGCTAAAAAAGATTGGTAATGGGAAAAAAGTGAGCACTCACTCAATAAGATAAAATACAATACAATGACATTCACATAAATTATAGCTCACAAAAAAATAAATGAAATATACTGTACAAATGCATACATATATACACTTAGACTTGTATAAAATATACAAAAGCGTAGTCTACTACCACTACTATCTATATACAGATTTATAGCGAAAAACAAAGAAAAACTTTTATTTTCCATTTACTATGCTCTTTCTGTTTGCATCATGCGATCTCTCTCTCTCTCTCTCTCTCTCTCTCTCTCTCTCTCTCTCTCTCTCTCCTCTCCTCTCTTACTAACTCACTCAGTCACTCACTTTCAATATTAAATGGTATATCAGCCAAAATAGTTTATTTTATATATGTGTATATAATTTTTTTCGTGATGTTTTATATGTATTTTATAGTGTACTAGACGTCATGCATACATATCGGTCACTTGTAAGTGTGTGTGTGCCAGCATTAATGCTTTTCACACACAAAGTGTACTGTAAGTTATATTCTCTTTTTTATATATTTTGCTTGCGCTTCTCATGGGAATCATTTTTTTGTCATGAAGTTTTGGGATGCACTTTACATTATATATACGCTTCGCGTTAGCGACTGCTGATCCGAGGTTTAAGGGCCCACATATCCCGTCCAATCCATTATTATTCCGGTTTGGATTTTAAATATCAAAAAACACAATTTCAAAACGGTTTTCGAATGTACAATGTATACCAATTAATTCATTTACGAGACGAGTGTGCACACGAGAATACTGTACAAATTGCCTTTTTTTCTATTTTTGGGATTTTTTAAAATTAACCAAAAAAGAAGATTTTATAATTGACGTATTCAGCATTATAATGATATATCTAAAAATGCGAAGAATTAGCTGCGCGAAGGTCTAATATCATAGATTTTTGATTCACTCATTGAAATCATCGAAATTAATTTCAACAAAAATTATTTTGTACTTGAAATTAGAAATTAATGCAAAACATTCGTAGAACTGTGCGTATACGTAGTTGCGCATTGAATGCGCGTACAAAATTATAATTATTCAATTTTTTTTGTTTTAATTTACTTTTTTTCGCTGAAATAAATTTCAATGATAAATATCTTATGAGAACGATTTTATTTTTATGCCAAAATTTTGTTTCAAATTGAAAAAAAAATTTTTGTTTACTAATGCGAAAAATGTCAGACACATTAGAAAAATTTTTCGCTCAACCGTTTATGCAAAAATGGAAAAATACTTTTCGCTAATCTTTTTAAATTTAAAATTAATTTTCATAGTCGTGTACGAAAATAAAGTAAAACGCAAAAATAAATACAAATGATAGTCGCAAATGACGTCTTGATTATTTATTTAGTCATTACGAACACTCGAAAAAAATGGAAAAATTACATTTTATCTTAAAATTTTTGCTATTTATTTGCTTTCATATATATATTTATTTATTTGCTTCACATATCTCCTGTGGATACCAAAAAAGTGAGAATTTTTATTAATGAAAAAATTCTCATTAAAAAAGTAGTGAACCCAAAAAACTTATTTACTTTTTGTTGATGTTTGAGAAAGTTGATCGATTAAAAACTCGAAATACGACATTAAGCCCGCGGGCGCTAATATTAGCGACCACTGCATTATACGCCGAGCTCATCATATCATCATTTGCTGCCAACGTATGCATTTGATGACATATGATTATAATGAATACATATATTATATAAACACACACACATATACACATACGAATAACACACAGATATACTCACACACACTCGCACACATACCGTACATACACACGCATCGCACAAAACTTCTATCTAAAATATACTGTTTGTAATATTTGCACAAATTCTAATTATCTGACATTTACAGTGTTTATATATCTTTGTTTCGATCTTTTCTGTCTCGTTTTTTTTATAATATCAATTTTTGCCACAACCATAGACAAGCATTTTAATCCAAACCACAACGGCATATATAATACGCGTTTGAATCAATTTTACGTTTTTACTCTCTGTTTATAGTAGTAGTTTTGTTTTAAAAAAAGCGCACAAAAGAAACATAAGAGAGAGAAAAAAACTTTTATACTGATTATTATATATTAGGTTTTATATTCTTTGTTTTACAATAATACATAGCATTTTTCCATCAACAAAATGAATTAAATATTTACACCAATTTTTTTTCTTTCCGTACATAATATAATATTTCTCACGTGTTTATCGCAATTAAAGTCATAAATCAAATTACAAGCTTTTGGAAAGCATTAAAAATAATGTTCATAAGCGGAATATACGCTACGAAAACATAATGACAATAATTGGATTTATATATTTATTATAAGCATTATGTTAATGAAAATTTTAGACATTTGGCGAGAAAGTGAGGCGAAAGAAAAGAAAGCAAAAAAATATGTGTGAGAGAAGTAACAACAAAAAAAGTTTTTTAATTATGATTTACGAATAATAAGTGTTTAAACGCCAGTCGTATACGCATTTATTAAGCGAGTAATTATTAATATAGTGGATAATAATAATCAGCAAAGCAGTAAATTGTTTTTGTTGGTGTTTTTATTTTTTGAAAAACTAAAAATATAAATAGTGGAAAATGTTGTCGGCTGTCAATCATCGCAAATACGATACATCGCCGGATAACGAGCAGAGTAGCAGCGAAACAGCGAACAGCAACAACAAAAACTTGACAATTTTGACGCTTTAACCAAAACGCTGACTTCTGTTTATCGCGTCGTTAATGAATGGAAACCTGGTTTTATTTTTAAAACCCCGGCTCAGAATGTTATTTGATACGCGAATTTAAACGTATTGTTTCTTCAATTGATTTTTTACCCCCGATTGAAGTTAATTAATTTTCGTTGCGCTAATTAAGTTGACAAAACCTAAACCAACGAAAAGAAAATGTTTTGAGAACAAAAAACTTTTTTTTCACTTAAATGAATATATCGGATTACGGATATTTGTAACTGAAATTTATCGCTAAATATTGAATAATTTGTAACATGATTTTCGTAAAATTGAAACCGAGTAAATATTGTATCATTTGTTTCGAATGTAATTTATAAATTTAGTTTTCATTACGATAACTTATCATTAGCTAATTAAATAAATAAAATAACATAACTCATTAAATATGTTTATATTATGCAAAATGCTATAGTCGTAAAAATCGGATAAAGTAATGGCGTATTTACGGCAATATTAGTTATGTAGTCAATAAAAATATTAACTTTCATTTTTGTTCATCTGTTCTATGATCCTTTCTAACATTATTAGTAGCTGGGAAGACGGTGTAAACACACGGACACACTTGCGAAACGTGAAAACATAAAATGGCAATTTTTCAAAAAACGTCGTCAAAACTATATAAGCTTAAGCGTAAGCGTAGCGTACAAGCGTAAGCTATAAGTGAAAATATAAAGTATCAAAGCTTTTAATTGTGAACAATCATTTGAAAGAAGATAAAACAACTTTTTTTCGCTTCAAGATTTTAGATAAAAACCAATTTTAGAACCCATTCAACTTCTGTTTTTTTTGTTATAGGAGTAGATAGAAGAAGAAAAAAATATTCTTTAAATCTGGTAATCTCATCACAGAAAAAAAACGCAAATCTTTAAAACGGAAGTTAAGTGTATAAAAAAAGAGAAGGCAATACAATACCGAACACAAAGCTGAAAAAACAACTTTTTTGATCTTTTGGGTAACAGACAGTAAAGTTAAATAAAAAAAAAGATTTTTCGCTCCGAGTTGGTTGGGGGCTCACAGTTAAATGAAACTATTTTGAGATGACTGCTATTGACTGAAATGTCTGTATTTTTTGTTTGAATGCTCATTAATCTATTGCTATTTAAAAAATGTTTTTTTTCTCTCTTTCTCTGGTTGTATACTATACTATCGCATGTTCGTGCGCAACAAGTATGTGCTTTTTTCGCAGGAAAAAAAAATTATTTCGGAGATTTATTAGCGAATTATATTTTTATTTGTCTGTATTGAAATTATTTTGGTAAGCTATGTGTACATAATAACTAAAAAATACTTGAAAAGATTAGTGTAATTTATATTTAAATATTTTTTATTGTATTTAATAAAAAAACATACTTTGTATTTACTTTTATTTCTTTCTCGTACAACAAATGAAATGGTTTATTGAAAATTTTATTTATAAATAAATTCTTGGAATTAGAAAAAAATTAAAATTTGATTAAAATAAATTATATTTATTCTTCTTCTTTTAAAACAGCTTTTTTGTTGTTATTATTATTATTTTCGTTTGTGGGAGAAAAAACGCGATCAATTTATTAAATTACTATCGCATAAAGTTTGATAACACTCGACGCACACACATCGCTAACACTCGCATACCCATACGCAGACACACATGAATACGAATCTTTATATTTAAAGAAAAGAAAGAGCAAAAATAAAATTGTTCCAATCATTTAAAATGCATTTATTATTTTTGTTCTATTGTCGAATCGCGGCGAAAAAATGGGAATATGAGCATTGAATGCAAACATTAATGGTGTTTTGAGAAAAAAATTTTTAAATTCAATTATATAGCGCTCTGCGAGTGTAAGTGTGCAGAGTGTATATGCAACAAAAAAATCTTTATATCTCATACGCCTCCAGAATAGAGAATACTTTTTTTCCACTGTGTTTATAAATATTTGTGTGTGTGTGTGTGTATGTGTGTATGTGTGTGTGTGTGTGTGTTGTAAGCCTTTATGCGGAATAGGGATCACAATATTTAAAATAAAAAATATTTGTGCGCCAAAAGAGAAAAAAAAGAAAAACATTTTTATTATTAAACATTTTTCTACTAATGTGTAAATGAAGATTGAAAAAAATTCAACAAAAATGTTATACTGTGTGCGTATGTGTGTATGCGTTTGTTTCCATATAAACAACGGCAGCGAAAAAAACAACATTGTATTTTGAAACAAAAAAAGAGCACATTTTTTGCGTTACTCATTATTATGCAAATTACAAGGAGAGTGAGGAGAGAGAGAGAGAGAGAGAGAGAGAGAGAGAGAGAGAGAGAGAGAGAGAGAGAGAGAAAGCAAGAAAAAAACTAATTCATTCCAATATTTCCTAATTTCCTATATAGAAGTGTGTTATGAAAAAATACATATAAATGAAATTTTTGTCTAAAAATATTTCTTCCTCCTGTACTGTATATATCTCTACCTATTATTATACTATTAACATCCGTAATAGTAATATGAACTGCAATTTATTTGAAAGATCCGTTTGAGTTATTTTCTTAGATATTTATACGTTACCCCAGAAAAATACTTCTAATAATGCCAACGATATTACTGGTGTATTGATATTTGAGTTTTTTTCCGCTCGCTATGAAACGTATTTTTCATCATTCGCTTCGCAAAACTATATAATGCCAACAGTGGAGATGATATTTTTCAATATAACAGTATATAAATTTAAGTTAATATAGTATTTCAATCCGCGAGAAAAAAAGTCGACGACTATACCATATCATTCGCTATTAATCGGAAAATAGAAATTTTTTTATTGGTAATCTATTTTTTTCCTAATAGAAAAATATTTGATATTAGAAGTTTTTTCTTGCTTTTTGCGATAAAAAAAAGAGATTTCTCTCTTAAAAAAAATTTCTGATTGAAATCTTCAACACAGCAATAAAAATAAATAAATATGTAACTGAAAATTTTTTGAAGTGAATCGCGCGCACAAAGTAAAACTACCAATAATAATAATAATAATAATAATAATAGCAGTAATCGCATACTTATTACAAGACTAATCATTGAAATACTTCGGCACAGTTTTTTTCCCCCCATTCTCAATCAAATCAGGGGAAAAACTTGTTTTAACATAATTGCGACATTGAAATAATTAATTAGTTATACGATGTTTTTTCGCTATTAATTTAAATATCGCCATGAGATTTACCTTTTTTTCTACTAACGTGATAACGTGATTAAGCATTTCTTAATTATATACCGGGACCTAAAAAAGTGACTGCTAAATATGCACATTTATTAAGTACATTTTATATGAGGTCAGTTGACATTGTTTTCCACACACCGCAGCAGTGGTGATGAAATATTTATTAAAGCGCTTCATAATATTTTATATTATTATTATTATTACTGTGTTTTGCCGGTGATGCGCAACGCTCGAGCATTGAAATTTTTTGTTGCTGAGCGGTAATTAACGAGATGCCATAATTTAAGTATTCTTTGATTTTATTGTTCAATCGCATAAACAGTAAAAATATTCATATAACACAAATTTTACAATTTTATTATCGCAATATTAGAATACAAATTTTACGTTGTATAGAGTCAGATAAGATTTTATTGAAACTATTTTAATTGAAAATTTTTATCAAACGAATTTTAAATTCTGTTTCGTACATTGAGTCCTATCATTATAGCAAAGTTTACAGTATTTCTTGATTTTTGATCGAATCTATAGATTTATAAAATATTTTCCCATCGCAACTCGAAACACCCGTCGCAGCCAAAGAGTTGTGAGAATAATGGAATAACAAAACAGAATCAAACTATAACTTCAACTTTTTTGTATCGAGAGAACGCTTAAGTTACCGCACATAGATTGTGCTTCATTTTTTCGGAGCGCGAGAGAATATTTCATATAAGCAAAAGAGCGTGTGCATCAATGATTATTATCAAACATTAACTTTGTGCCTGACATTTCGTTTTCTGAAACGAAACGAAAGAAGAAAATTTCCTCTTTTTCTTTATTTCCTAAATTCATTTTTCTAAAATAAATATTTTACATGCCTCGCTGTCATTTGCGTTTTTTAACATTTTAGTGTATATATATTTTTTTAATATTTATTTTTGTTTAAACTTTCGTATACTTTGTGTGCGATTTCATCTATTGTTGTGTGCGCCGCACACACACACACACACACACACACACACACACTCACTCACACAATACTCTTTTATAGCCTGGTAGCTGGTGTAGGAAGACCTTATTCTCATGTCGTACCTTTTGATGCCGAAGTTAATGGTTGATTGACACGCGACTCATACATCATTAACGGCAGACTAAAGATGCAATTCCTGATTGCTTCAGAAGAAAAGCGGAATTGAGTTGAATTGGTAACACACACATACACACAGCAACAAAAAAAATTAAATATTTTAAAGGTTTTTTCTTCTCTGTTCGCACAAAATGCTGCGAACAGATATCATGCTCTCAACCTTGAGGTTCTCCCCTCCAGATATCTATTTGATATCTGCATTTTTTCAAATATACCATCAATTTGGTTCGCATTGGTTTCAATGCTGCATACATTGTATATTCATTACATAAGGATACATCACATTAGACTGCTTTTTATGCCGCCACTTACCACACTTACCCATTTAAATAGGTTTTGGGGGGTATTAACGCATTGATTGCCCTCTTATTTAAATTTCCTGTTACTACGACTCTCTTCATAATAAATGCTTCACGTTATGAGTAATGCATTGATTAATCTTCAGGCTTTGTTAATTCATTTTTCGGTACCATTTTTGCGCGTATTAATATATATTAGTTATTACTATTCTCCTCTTTATTAGTAAAAATTTTTGCCCATAAAATTTATCATATGTACAGTCAGTTAGGCATTCACACAAATAGCTTGTCTGCTGTCTGTGTGTGTGTGCAGCTCTTAATGATATTTTTATCTCACCATATATATGTGTGTGTTTGTGTTATGTGTGCGTACATGTTTTATTATTTGTTATATAATTTATTTTTCTAATATCCTGTTTATTAAGATTCGATCTATAAATTTATTTCGTTTCAGTTGTTTTTTCTTTTGATTATAATTTATTTTTATCGATGAAAAATGCTCGTAAATTATAATCGGAAAAAAATACTTATTCCTGATCGAAACGATAAGAAAATATTTGTGATGCTTTTTTGTTATTTACATTTTATTATTATTCTTATTACTGTATTATTATTGATGATAACGTATTGATTAATGCTCTCCAAATAAAGTTCAAAAATATTGAACAAAAATTAAACTAAAGTTTTGTTCGTTTATTTTTTTTTGGTAAATTTTTCCGTTTCGATCACTTAATTAACGTGAACACACATTTATTTTGTGTGTTATCGCAAAGCAAATAAAAACTTCGAGAATTACTACCGCGTTATCTGTTGAGCGTAACAACGCTTGTCTTCGACGTATCAATTAAAGCGTTTGTTTTCCATAATTCCTAGACTAAACTTTAATATTTGTGATTAATCAAATATTTTTTCATTCAACGGCTCCAGTCTATGGCATTTTCTATGAATCAAACCAAAGTGGGTGTATATTTTTGAATGGAATTTTGTTTTATCGCGTTAACACGTAAGCGCTGTACTATTTCATATCAATCTCGCTCTATCTCGACAATAATTCTCTGAAATATATATATATATATTTCATATTTTCTTGCTTTCATTCTGTATTTTGTTAGTTTGTTTCTTTTGTTTCTGATTTTTTTATTTCGGGATTTTTTTTCTGGTGCGCTCAATGATATTTCTCTCTTTTTTTTTATTTCTATTTTTTCTATTAAAAAAGAAAAATGTTTATACTATTCAATCGGTACATTAGTCGGCAAAGAGTGTGTGTTCGTACTCGCTATTTGGCGTACACTGCAAATGCGTTCAGTTCGCTATGAAAACTTATAACCGAAATCATTAATTTTTCCTGAAGTGATAGTGTGACACAAAATATAGCCCAAATGTTTATATCACTTTGGGAACTAAAGCTTTAGTCATTTTCCTTTAAATCTACTTCACTCTCGCTCACTCACTCTTCTCTCATTCTATTTTGTTTTACGAAAGGAAAACGCGGTATAAATAGAAAAGCGTTTGACAAAAACAGTTTAACTGTGAAACTCTCTCAATAATTGACAGCTAGCTTTCATTTATCCGAACGCACACATATACACACACATCTCACTGTAACCATCATTTTCATATGTTTCTATGTTTCTATCTTATTCAAATTGAGCTTATCATATATTTATAATATGATATTATTGCCTGATAACATGACAAGAATAACTTACACTATTATAGTTTTTTATTTTTTTTTAATTTTCAGTTATTTAGTTTGAGAGAGAAAAAAAATTGCGCGCAGGAAAGATGTCAATTTATTACGTGAATTTTAATGGTGTGCTGAATTATTAATTTTTTTCCTCCTGTACGAGCTATTAATAAAAAAATTTATTCCGTTTATTGCGCGTTTGCGAAATTTTTTCCTCTGTTTTGCGAAATTGCATTGGTTTTTATTTTTATTTTTTTTTGTATTTATGAGCTCTGAGAGCACTTTATTTTGCTTATTTTCGACGTAATCCAATGTATATTTATCTCATAAGTGCGGTAAATATATTTTTTTGGCGAATGAATAGGAAAATTCGCCATTTATACGGCACTATAGCAAAACATGGCAGCAATAGAACGAGTATTTTTTCATCTAAATTGAATAGACTTTTAAGAGTTTTAATTAATTAAACGCTACACTTTAATGCAATCCACTAATTTAATTATCGATTTTCAATTAATTAAAAAGGCATTTCGAATTAAAAGTTACCTGTAAATTCTGTTTTTTTTAATCTAATTTTAAATACTTTTTCTAGTTCTGCGTTTAGTTTAAAAAATTGGCTTCTAAAACACAATGAAATAGTTTTAAAATATCCTCGATTTTTGTTTTTTTTTCTCTGCAAAAAAATCGATGAATAAATATTACGGATGAATTCAGGCCATCATTATAAAGTATAAAAACTCTAACGTGCAGTCTAAAAATTTTAAAATATTATACCGTATTATCAATTGAGCATATTTAAGCTCACATAATGTAATATCCATTTAAATATTTAATTGTACCAGAAAACAAAAAATATCAAAATTATTAAAACAATTTTTCAATGTAGAGTAACAAAAATTTACATTATTAACTATTCAATTATTATTTTTATTCTTATACTACGAAAGTAGTGAACAAAAAAATTGATCCCATAACTCAGTATGTAATATTTTAATAATTTATAATATTCACTAAAGGCTATTTTCACTGCATATTAGAAAATTCTACAGACTAATGACGTAAGAGTCACATCCACTTTTATTTAGTTTTTATTTGTCTTATTTTTACATTTCGTAACTTTTAGGTTTAGGTATCGTAGACGTTCGTATCATTCTCTTTCTCCTCTCGTTTTCTGTCTCCGCTCTTCTATTTCCATTTATATTCAACGCTTCTGTGGTCTTCTCTTTCTGTTATTCTAGTTTTGAGTTAATAGTTTGTGCAACTATTTCATAGCTCACTCGATCAGTACATTTTTCTGTATTCTCATTCTCTATTATTATGCATATTTTGACACGTACTAAATAGCGTCGAACACTTCTTTCCATTGAGGAATACAGAAAAAAAGAGTATGTTTGGTATTCAATAGTCGGACTGTTGGCGGGCGGAAAAAAGAACTTGTGTGCACTTTGTCAACTAATTCAATGGCTGCCAGAAGAGTATTTTGATAGTTATTTTTTTACGCCCAAAGAAAGAAAACATTTTATTATAGTAGAGCGCGTGCTGCGCATCTTTTATTATGATTGAAAAGCCGTCGCTCTATTTTCTTATTTAGTAAATCAAGTCCATCGCTGCAGCCATCACTCTAACAAATGCTATTATGTAAATGAAATTTTATCTGCTCTAAAGCGCTCCGTTTTACTTTAATTTTCGGTGGTTTTTCTCCTAAGCTTTCTTCTCCAGTATAAGCGGCTGCGACCCAACTATCAATCCATTTTTTCGCTTTATGTCTCTTTGTTATTCCGTGTCTCAAATATGCTGTATATATATATATATTTTTATAGACGCGTTCAGTGTTGAACCGAGAATTAAATGACTTGCAAAGTGCTTTTTGTTAATTGATTTTAACCAATTTTTTTCCCAACAGTAACAAAGTTATAGCGCACGAGTTTGAGGTTAAATTCATTGTACTCATTGTGTATGCAACGCTACTTTACTATTATTGTATGTCGTATACTCTTTTTTTATGATTATGAATTAGCATTTTATATCCTCTATTTTTTTGATTGATAATCACTGTTATATACATTGTTTTATTTTTGGAAATAACAAACTTCCCAAAAAAATGGGTATTTTTAGCGCACATTTCGCTATAATTTGCAAATGATTTATATTGATATAATAAAATATTAAAACACTGGCTGCGAAAAGAGAAAGGAACAATATTTATGTTCAATTAATGTGTTTAGTTATTAAATATGGGTTTGCATTAACATCTATCAAAAAGTGCAAAGTGTTTTGGTGTGTGTGTGTGTGCTGTTGTTAATGCTTTCACAGACAAAACAGTAACTGTATTCTCCACACACAGACACATACACATACATAGCACGGCAAACACACACACAGAAAACTAAAACAAAAATATTCGCAAAGAGTTTGGCATACAATAACTATAATTATTATTATAGTGAACTCATTGCAATGATTTGCGAGAGCGATGTAGCGAAAGAAATATATTCCGTATATATCTGTAGTAATGTCAAAATTTTATTGCGCTTATACCGAAAATTGCTATGCCATGGAATTAAAGGTCTGCACCACCACTACTGCTCCAACTAATAAATTCGATTCGATTCCGTCTTTTCGTTATAATAATATTTTTGTCTTTCATATTCTGTTTCGTTTCTCGTATCTCCTTTATTCTTCTTATTCTCTCTACTCTTTTCTTATTCTTGTTGTTGATGTTCGCCGGAATTATTTATGTCTGGCTACAAATATATATATATATCAGAGCAAAAGTAATTCTAATCTCTATATTTATTACAGCAATAGGTCCATGATTTTGTCGATTGCAATGTTGTTGGTGTTCATAAATTTTTCTGTAAATAACTGTTTCACTATAATAATGTCGTTTGTGAATATTGTGGTGAATAATAATATTACATTTTCATACGCAACATAAATTCTATTACCATTTAGATCTCTCTCTACGCTGCACAGCACAGCACACAAGCACTTAACACCACTATCTCTCTCTTATTCACTCTCTTTCTCTCTCAAGTTTTTCATAAAATATTTTTATTCCACCGTAATTCCTTTGAAATTGGATTCTTTAAACTAAATTATGTTATTATGCATTTATTATGCAGTATCTAATAAAACATAATCTTAATTTTTATTATATATATGTATTTTGCTTCTATCTCTCTCTCCCTCTCTCTCTCTCTCTCCGTCTCCCTGTGTGTTATCTTTATTTTTCGCATTGTGTTTATAAAACTTTTTATTATTGTCATTGCGGTATTAACATTCATCTTACTTGAGAGTAAAATATCGTTTTCTATGTTTGCAGTAAATGTGTAAAATTTTAGCGAAAATAAAACAACATTATGTGGCAAACTATATCACGAAACACACAAAATACTGAATCAACAAGAAATAAATAATAGAGCGATAGAGAGAATAAACAATTATTTACATTCAATTTAAGTAATTCTGTACCAGTTGTTTGTTTAGTGGACTTTTTGCATACATAAACACACACACATTTGATTGTCAACAAAAATGATATTCATTACATGTAATATTAATGCATTTCTTCTTGTCGTTCATTTGTTCCAACAAAAATCAAACGATAGCGAAACGCATTGACGGCCAAAAAGCATGTCAAACCATGAACGAACCAAAAGAAGAGACGCACGAACAAAAAATATCGAGAGAGAGAGAGAGAGAGAGAGAGAGAGAGAGAAGAGAGAGAGAGAGAGAGAGAGAGAGTTCTGGATAAGAGATTGAATTGTTCTCAAAACTCTAATTGAATTCTGGCTTTTACTTGTTTTACTACTAAAAGCAGCAAACTATAGAGAATTAAGACGTGCATTCAGAGGGAAAAAAATAACTATATTTATGGCGAAACGCACAAGAGATACAGTATATATAAAGTTATATATATATATATGCATAAAACCAATTTGTTTTCATTGCAATCTTTCTTTCTCTCTTTTTGATAATATATAAAATGGTTCGAAACGATGTTTGGAAGCGCGAGGCATATATTAATATTTGATTAAATACTGATTTTATTAAGTTTTACAAATGATTCTTCTCAGACAGTGTGTTTGAGGTCATCAAAACTGATTTGTGTTCAACCTCTTTATGATTGATGCCATCATTTGTCTGCATATTGGTGTATGCGTTCAAGTCTCTAACAGTGAAAGAGTGTGTGTGTATGTGTCGTGCGTTAAACTGTATTTCATCACTTGTTTTCTCTTTATCTAATAAACGCGATCTGTCAAGCAGTCACTCTTTTATTACATAATATAAATGATAACGTATCGCATTCGCCGAAATCAATGCAAGGTGTGATGTCTAAAGCCATGCATAGATTGTCAACTTATTTATTATCCAATTTTTCCCCCCGTGTTATGCGTTGAATCTTGTGCACAAAAAAACGTGTAAGCATTCGCATTTTTTCGATGCCTAAAATGTCACTAAGACTATCGATATTGTTTTATATACGCTTATTTTGCTGTTAAATACTACGATTAATCGCGCTAAATGTAATCTTAGCCGCTAATTATATATTTTAATTATTATTGCACAAAATATGACTTAAAAAATTTGGGCCAATAAATCGGAACCGTAGTATAATTTAATTTAATTTAATTTGCGGAGCATTAGTGTGGTCACTATGGCTACTCTAGATATTAACGTAAAATAGTGTAATGTTACTGTAAATTTTATTTAGTGGTGCGATATATCGCTTCAGGTGTTTTGTTGGTTTGCAGAATTAAATAAAATAAATTTAACATTTAGTTTAAATGATATATATTTTGGTGGTATAAACTGGTGTTAAGGTGTTTGGGCTAGTATTTGGGCGTTTACGTCATATAGTATATCGGATATCCGGCTGCACGCATACACTTATTAGAATTTAATACAAGTATTATTACTTTATTTTTTACGTATATGACCTAAACTTTAGCAAAAATTTTCAAATATTTATTTGATTACGCGTACGCACATATAGCCATTGTTTTGAATAAATTATTAGTTTTCTGACTGTGTTTTTAATTAAATAAAACGCTAATTATATGAATTACTGCGTTCGCGGAGATTTCCAGCGTTGAAATAATCTTTAAAATATTAAAAATATATCAAACTTTAAAAGTGCTCTTTCACAACGCGTCAGTTCAATACGGCTGTGTGTGTGTGTGTGTGTGTGTGTTTAGGTTGTATTTTACGAGCGCATAATACAGTATTCAGTGCCCGCATTCGTAGCGCTATTTTCATTATATTTCCAGTACTCATTTTACAGTACACGCGATTCATAAATTATTTGATTCCCAGAATAATTCTGGTAATTATAATAAAACTAAGTCCCGCTTTCACATGCTGTGCTATGGGTATATGCCGTATACGCGACTGTAGAAACTCAATATATATATATATACATATATATATATATATATATATATATATGTATAATATATAGACTATATATTTAAATTTCATTATTTTATTCATTATTTTGATTTAAATCTACGAATACGATTCACTCATTTATCTCTGATTCCCGCAAAACTATTTTTACATTAAAAATTAAGATCAGCTATGAGTTGCAGAGAACGAAAAATGTTTTTTTTGCTGGTTTCTCGAAACTCGTGAGAGAGACGTCAATTAATCATTTTGTTCAAATAACATCCATATTAAGTGAGTCATTAGATTAAAAACGCATTTCTCTCTATGTTTGAGCTTTAAAAATGACAATTTCTTTTTCGGGAAAAATAATTGTCCAAATGATATGATATACTCGACTACGATTCTGTACGAAACATTTTTTTCTTATTTTTATTATATTCTGGTAATGTTTATGTGTTCCCAATTTTTATATCCAATTTCTTTTTTATATATATATATTTACTATATATTTCGTTTGTTTTTCGTTGAAATTAATAAATCATGTGTCAAATTAAAGTTTTTTTTCTTCCTACTGTATGTTGAGATGAGTGACATTATTCTCAGTACGAGAAATAAAATTAAATATAGATTAATAAATTTTTTTAAAATAAAAAAGTCATTAAAAAATGTTCAAAATTGTTTCATGTTATTAATGCGAATGTTGGATGAGAAATAATCGACAAAAGCTATTAATAATAATTACTATATGACGAAATAATGTTGAAATTAAAATTTAGGGATTGGCAAGACATTGGAATATTGCAGTGTTTTGCCTAATGATCGACTAACTCGTAAGCAATTTTCAAATAGCGTCAACGCTATACAGCGAAAGACGTTAACGCGAATATTTTTTGTTACGCGAAAATTCTATGCAAACATAATATGAAACAATATTATTTTGCGTTGATTTCAGAATAAAGCTAAACAAACGAAGTAATTAATATTTAAAAAATAAAATATTAAAATAAAATTATCCCAACAATAAAAATTTATTCGCATTTTAATCGTTCTAAAAATTATTTATGTTTAAAAATTGTTGGGTAAATAACTATTACATTATAATTTTAAGTGATTGCGCAGTCACTTTGTATTATAATCAAAATTTCATGAATCCAAATCTGAATTTTCCCAGCAGTGTTTAATATACTTTATCAGATTATATTATATTTTTATGTATTTATATGATTTATCGGCGGTGTTTGCCTCAAAGAAAAAAAGCATTCTCACCTGTTGAATATGTTCGTGCATTTTGTCCCGTCTCTCTCTCTCTCTCTCTCTCTCTCTCTCTCTCTCTCTCTCTCTCTCGACTCCCGAATGAATAAAGCGCTTACTCAGTTCTCTTATTAAAAGGAAAGAAAAAAGAGGGCCATGTAATGTTCTGTCTTGTAATGATTCATGAATGTCGAATCTGCCGCAAACAGAGAGAGAGAGAGAGAGAGAGAGAGAGAGAGAGAGAGAGAGAGAGAGAGAGAGAAGAGATAGACTGGTAGATAGAAAGGGTCATTCAAGTATATTTTTTTGAAAATAAAGTGTTTTGATAATTGAAAATATGCGGTATTTAAGGGCAAATGTCAAAAAATTTATGAGAAATGTACAGAGAAAAGCATGAAATAATATGCGACTATAATTTGCGTTTCATTTGATTGTTTTTTACAAACATTTCCAGTAGGAGTTATGCGCGGCAATAACAGGTATTATTACTATTGATACGGTGAGACAATAAAAGTTTGTTTTCAGTTTATTTTTAGCGCTCATTAATTATGTAATTGAGAAAATCAATACAATATAAACTCATGAAATGGTTTTTCTGTCCCATTATATTTGGCAAACTGTTATTTTCCATTTGGCATAAGACAAATGACTCATTCCATCGTTTCTTAAAGCCAAATGTTTTCGTTGTGTGTTGCGCTTCTGCTGCGTTCCGGTTAACATTGAATGCATATTAGTGATTGAAAATATTTAATTTTCCCATTCCACTACCGTTCCATTACCGCACTCAAAATTTCTACTGCCATACCATTACCGGTAAATAAAATTTTTTTCATTCCATTACCGTGCCATTACCATGAGTTTTTTCTACTCCACTACCATTC
>JAQIXJ010001395.1:0-21029 GCA_034700185.1 Phthiracarus laevigatus
AACAGATAAATTGTATTTCATTAAAATCTATAAATAATAATCATTAATATTTAATGAAACTTCTTATTTTATATTCGTTTAACTTGAGAAGGTGTTGTAAGCCTCGGTAACTTGTTATCTTAGATCAGTAAATAAAACTACGAGAAAAGAAGTAGTTTCATATTGTATTAATTTCAACTCGTCATCGTTTCTTGTATCAAATCCAAATCGATTCCTATGGTAACAAACCCCCAAGCTATTGGCTGTAATTTTTTGCCATGTAGCATATGGCAAATTACAAACTGTTGTGGTTACTATTTTTAAACCCAACTTTTGCCACTTATATTTCATATTCCTATTTATATAGAGTTATTTTCAAAATTAAATAAAGTTCATTCAATAATTACTCATGAAGGGTGACAACTAAAAATTCGAACTTTGTTTTTATGTTTATTTAAATAAACTGATATGACAGGTAGTATGCCATTGTTCAAAAGCCCTTAAATCAAATAATTCGAATTTCCAATCGAAAAACTAATATTAAATTTTTGTTTGAAAAATCAAAGAAGTTCTAATTTTTTCTAATATATTAGCCAGTTTTTATACATTAGAAAAACACATTTACTCATTTCATATACATGTTTAAATTAATCAGTTCATATTGCCGATCAAATAAACCAAAACAATCATTAGTTAATTCGCCAAACGACTTTTAGTGTTGTTTTGTTGGCAATCAAATTCCATTCACTTTAGTGTTATAGTTGAGAATATGTTAACTAGAACAGAAAATGATATCGATTGAGTCGAGATTTCTATTATTATTTCAGATTTTAAATTTAAATTAAACCAAACAATAGGTTAGAAAACTGTAATTTTAATTTTCAAATTAGACAGTAAAACATAAACATATAAACGTTTAAATGGTAAGCATATGACAATAATAAATAAATGATCATTTTAAATTAGTTAAGGTTTAGTTTTAATAAAATATTCTTACTCCATAGTACTAAGAAGACAGTGTTAAATACATTAATTTGCATTTATCTATACTAAGTGTAAGTTGCATAGATATCATCAACATTGGCTGTTTATTATATGAAGCTCCTAAGCCTATTTTTACATTCACCACTCTAGACATACAAAAGTCTTCCAACTTCTGTCATATCACGTGCCTTAGACAAACCAGAACTCCTGATGCATATAGCTTCTTAAATGTTTTAATGCACGTTAATTACAATTTCAAAGCCGCAATTATTACATTGCTTGATATTATTTTTTGGAAATTAGTTGAGTATTTATTAAAAGTCTATTACAAATAATCTTGATAAAACAAATATTAAAAATAATATTTTGCTCAATATTTATGACAATGTTTTGTCATATCCATACAATATATTCTGCAAAACACATTTAAAATGACTATATATCGATGATATAAGACCATTTAATAAACTCCGTAATCATATATGGAATGATATTTTTTAATTAAAAATTAAAATTGTACAAAAAAGATTACAATTTCCATTTGCTATAAAGCTTACAAACAACTCTTATAGTATAATTTAAAAGACCGATACATTTAGAGAGCTAACTTTTAAGATTATCAAAGATGATAAGTTATTTATAAAAAACGAATATAAAATACGTGCTGAACTCAATGGTTGAGCTTATGCTGAGAAAAGGAGTGTCTGACAGACATAGGAACGGAGGGACAAAAATCTATGATCAGATGTGAAAACAAAATAATAACAATATTTTTTGATGCTAAAATGAAAGAGTATTAAAATAAAACAATAAGACTTTGACATTGAAAACAAATTATTTGGATACCACTATTTTTTTCTAACTGCAAAATTCAGTTATATGGATTTGGGTATTTCTGTCCGTCTGTCCGTACGTCGGGTGTGCACACTCTTATGTTAATTAAAGGATTTAACACGATTTCCTTTTTAATAGAGGGATAACACCAATTTTTTATGTTAATAAATATATTTTCAGGTAAAAAGGTCAAAAAATAGTGCCAAAATGAACAAAATTATGCTCAATATTGTCATAAAAAGGGTCAAAATTGTGTAAAAATTGACAAAAATGGTCATATTTGTATCCAAATAGACAAACTTACACCAAAAATATATTAAAGCTACATTGGCATCTGCCGCTTTTTCTTGTTATAAAAGTGATTTCCAGTCTCATAATGGCAAATAAGGCTAAAAACTGGCCAAAATAAGAAATATCCAGCAAAACTAAGAATAAAATTAGAATTGCATCTGCCGATTTTTGCTGTAAAATAAAAAAATTTCAGGTTCAAAATTGAAAAATATTTAGCAAAAAATTCAAATTATGTAAACATAACTTAAAATTTTTGTGGCATCTGACACAGATTTGTGAGCATTTTGGGATAATCAACCTCTGAATAGTCAAAAACATTTGTTAAAATGTTTAAAAATAAGATAAAACTGAAAAATTATAACTATGAACTTAAGTGGCATCTGCCGCTAAAGTTTTATACTCTATACAACTTTATAATTTAATAAATTGGGAGCGAGCGGATGTAATGAGCGAGCTTTTTGAACTTAACTTTACAAAGTCAGATATTATGTCCTATTTATTTTTTGGTTTAAAATATAATGTTATCCTAAAATATAAGATATTTCTTCTGTGTGTGAGTAATTAGATTTATTGATTTGGGAAAGGGATGTTAATCAGAATGATAATGCGTAAACCGCTTTATATTAATAAAAGGAATTTACCTAATTTTATATTAATTAACGAATTTTAAGACTTTTTTAAAATAAATAAAAAGTTAAAGGGTATGAATGACTTAAATCAGGCCAGTTCTAGGGCCATATAAGTTATATCTGGTTTACTATATCCAAAAAATGGTTAAAAATGGAGTTAATTGTATTAACAGGTTAAAAACACCTTACTGCCTTTTCTTCCAACTTTATTTTGAATGTTCAATACGTAATTTTTTAGTTAGAATTAGAACAAACAGAGCGCTAACTTTGATTAAAATAAAATGAAGTGAAAATAAATATGTATTAGTTTAAAGAATTATAAATAATAACAATTAATTTAGGTAGAAACATACTATTTATATATTTGCTTCACAATGCGTAAACCTTAAATTTGAAAAAAATTAAAAATCTAAATAAATTCTTAAATAAAAAAATTCAAAAGAAAGTCTACAGACACGCATATAGATAGAAAGTTCACATCCAATCGCACAGATGAAGAGCCATAGCATCGGCTTAATTTTTACAAGTAGCTAACCTTTATATAAATAAAAAAAATTATCTAATTCTAAGGTTGATTAAAGAAGTTTACCAACTGTTTACAATAATTAAACATTATAAAGGTTCATAATACCCAAAACAAGTTCAATTAAGGTTAATATGGTTTAAAACAACCCTTTTTGAATAAAAAATGACACATTGGACAAAAAGGATAAATATTTTGCATAAACTATATACGACTAACAGGACGATCCGTTTTATATAATATAGCCTTTAGTTCAATATTAATGTTTCATTTGTTTATATAAATTACAGTTTATAATCACAATTTTAAACAAATTAGTTGCTAGTTTCTAATGAATGATTATTCAGAATTTATATTATTTAAATTGGGTGAGTTTCATAATAATAACATAGAATAATAATAATAACTACTTCATTAAATATGAACATTCAAATTATATGCTTTATTTTGTTTATTTCCTTTATTTATGGTAAAACTTTTAGTAATAAGTTCCATAGTTTAAGTTTTATACGACTAATCTTATTTTCGGTAATAGAAGGCGAGTGCGTGTCAATAGCTAAGCGAGAGACAGATATTATGGTAAATTTATTGAAAGATTTACAACAGTTAAAAGCGTTCATTAAAAAGTAAATCGAGAAACTAAGAAATGGCTAGAAGTTGGCATTAGAAACAGGTCATGAAATCGGTTTGAACAACAAGCGAATGAAGTAAATCCTTTGCTAAACATTTGTTGTCCGAACATCAAACAGAGCTGAAGAAAGCAAAATAACTAAATGGCGTTGAAGTAGAAAGGCTTTCAACACTTAGTATTGTCAAGGATAATGCCATAATTATATAAACAATTAAATCATCAAAATGTTTCATAGATTTTGTTTCTGAGAATTATTTTGTATGTTTTATCATTTAAATCATTATCATTATGTTTAAATAATTATTATGATTGAAAATGAAATGTAATTTAAATCTAGAATATATTTAAAAATGCATTCACAAATTTTTTAGCTCACTTTTTTTTAAAAAAGGCAAGCTTATGGATTTGACCATGTCCGTCCGTATATCCGTCTGTACGTACGTTCGCAGCGATAGAGTCTTGCAAAATTACTAAATATTACAGCTTAATACAAGGTAAAATAAGACAGGATAGAAAAGCGCACGTTATCTAATTGTACATTGTACAACGCATTATAGATTGTTTAAAATTGTACAATATCCTAATAAAAAGTGAGCTCTCAATGAATGTGCCGTTCTTGTTTCTATTTAGTTTAACTTTTTTAATACTATTGATATGTGCCGAAACACATAATAGTTGTATTTTAGCCTTCGAGCTGTTCAATTCAATTATGTTTCCTTAAAAGGATCTTGTAATTCTTTAAAAAGAATTAATAATCAAAAATTTATATTTGCATTAAACAAGTGCTTATTTATTTAATAGTTTAAATACGATTATTAATAAATCAATTTAGTAGTTTAAACACGATTACTAAATATAGTAATTTATACACGATTACTATTCACAGTTAGTTAATTTATATTCGAATTAATTAGTCAACAGTTAGTTACTCTATTTTAATTAACCAACACTACAATCCGAAGCAATATCCAATAGAGTATTGTTGAGACTCGATTTCGTTTACCCCTTAAGTGTTGTACTCTTCATCAATAAAAGACGTTGTGGCACAGCACTTCTCACTATTATATTTTTTTTAAATGCGCTCAGAATTACTTTTGCTAACAATTAATTTATCTTTTAAATAATTATTCTTTTGCTATTTTGACCCAAATATTGCAATTTTAAGCCAGAAACTCCATCTTTTTATTAAATAGAAGCATATTCTACTAACATTTAATTCTTAGGTTTGGGCATTTTTGCCTAATTTTGGCCAGGTTTTTGGCTTTTTTGGAATCTTAAGTCTCATAATCACTAATTATTTAGCAAAAAAAACGGTATAGGCCACTCAATGTTTAATATAAATTTCGACCGTTTTGTTGAAATTTTACCTATTTTAACTTTTATGTGTATTTTTACTAATATTACCCTATTATTGACCCTACACATGGTTTTTTGACCTCATTTTCTTCATTTTATGACATTAATATCACTTAATTAACATAAAAAATCGGTTGAAATTCTTTTAACATAAAGAAAAAATTTCTTTATTTCTATAAGATAATGTGTATGCAAAGTAACGGGATGTTTCCACCAGACGTACAGATGAACGGCTATAGTCTAATCCATAGATCAGGTAAATTTGCAAAATCAGATAAAAACAACTAACTTATAGATCAACTTTTGATGTTATTACGTTATTTATTATTAAAAATTAATTAATTGTTTAAAACTAGTACAATTTTTAAAATTATGTAATAATTTTTTGCAAATAATAATAGGAAAATGTTTGATCGTTGCTTATGATCTGGATAATATTAATATTGTGGGGTTTATATCAGGTCTAACCCGGTAGCTTTCTAAAAAGACTTAATCAAACAAAATTTAAAAAATCTAATTAAATTCATATTAGCCAATAATTATTAATTATTATTATTAAAACAATTTAATCTTCATTTATCTGCTAATGTAACACATCGCGGTATACCGACATTATACTCAACCTAAGTTCATGCGCATCACTAAACTCAAGCCAAAAGCGATATCAATTAAAGAGAGTTTGATTTTTTCTATTATTAATTTAGATAAAAAATTAAATTTAATGAAACACTTGTTTATAACTTTTAATAATCATTTTTATGGCATATTGAAAAATGCCATTATATGATCGAGATGTGTGTCTGTCTGTTTGTCTGTCCCCTGTCCCCAGTATTAAAATATTTGAACATGTATAAACCTGGCAGTATAAATAAATCCTTAATTCAATATGCCATTATTTGCGTGTTCCACTCTTGTTATATCTTGCGTGTGTTGTTTATTTTACAACTAACTTATTAATAAAAGAGAAAAAAAATACATAGTTAAAAAGAATTTTTTCTTAGGTTTTTACTTAATTGATAAATTAATAATTTTTAATGACAATATTCATAATATTAAAAACATACTAAATTGTGATTAATGGACAGTAACATTTAAAAAGGTCAGTAATGTCTTGTATCGGATAATATGTTCAAAATATTTTGTTAAATGGCAAAAAATTGGGACATTTGGATATTTATTATGAATTTATAGTAAATGTAAACCTTGAGCAGCAATAAACAAACATCACAACAATAAAATTTATAATAATATGCTTTTAAAGTAGTTTTAAAAACAAAATAAGCTAATAATTAATTTCATATAGTTAACCAAATTTAATCACAAACATTTTAGGTTCGCTCCACTTAATCCACGATGAATGCTAATTGAATATATTAAAAAACTTGCAAATAAAAATCAAGTAACTATTAGAATCTATTCAAGAAATTTACTCGTTTATTGTAAATTAATACTGCAAAACTTTCTTTATAGAAGTCTTTCATTAGAGTACTCAGACTATGGAGCCTTTAGATAAAACATAACTAAATATAAAACTAGACCAATAGATAAATTTTTCTTCTTTTTCTTATCAATTAAGTAAAAATAATATAATAGTCCAAAGTCAAAATTAATGCTTAATCATATAAGTGCTTTGTTTTTTGCCATAAAAATCTATATGTCTCATACTAGGAATAGTTTAGAATAATTAACGTCATCGAAAGATAAAACAAATTTGATTACTTATTATTGAAGAAAAAAATATAGTAATAATTTTTCATTAATTAAAAAATTAAGTTTTATATAAACTTCCTGTTTATTGTTTATCACCCTTTTTTTATTTTACTAATACAATGAAAATCAAGATTATAGTAGAAAATTGTATCAAACAGACCCAACACCTATTTGCTAATTATTCCACAAACCATAGGAAAAATTTAACAATTAAAAAAGAAGAAAAAATAAATAAGTCAGCTTAAAAAAATGCTATCTAAATTCAGCTTAATAACTATTATTAGTCAGCACATGAATTAGTATTGAAGTGAAATCGAGTAAAACAAATAAAATTTTGTTGTTTAAGTTATCATTAGTAAACAGCATTTTTCTTATTATTTAATTTAACCTAAATTTATTTAAAATAGATATTTGTCCCGAAAAACGAATAAAAGATTAAAAAACAAAAATATTACTCGTACATTACTGATACATGACACACGTCAGTATATGTCACTCGTAATTAGCCTTCAAACCTTTATGAACAGTTATATTACATTTACGTAAGGATAGAGTAAACAGGTATAATGATTAGCCACCAAAAAAAATTTTCAAAACTTCAGATGATTTAGTCATTTAAACGCCAAATCATTATGTGAGGTAATGAATACCTTATCGAAATTTTAGGCATATAAAAGGGACACACACTCCAATGCAAGTTATCAGTTCGTTAAGTATTCTTAATAAAGTTATTTAAAACTAATAAGCAAAAGGTATGAATTATTATAACTTTATTTAATACACGTTACTTTTTTACAGTTTAATAATATTTGCCATACTATATGCATAACTATTTTCAAACTTAGTTTATTTTATAAATCTGACTTTTTAATAAATATATTATAGCTCTTAAAACATCTATAAACAATGGCTCACCAACACTTGTCACAAGATAAAATCGCCGAATTCAAAAAGACCTTTGCTCACTTCGACAAAGACGGCAGTGGAACCATCGATCCCGCAGAGTTCTTAGCATTGGTCCATTCATTGGGTGACAAGCACTCCGACGCCGATCTCCAGGGCATCATTAAGAAAATCGATATCGATGGTAGCGGTCATCTAGATTTTACCGAGTTTTTGACATACATGGCGTTTCGCACTTACGACAAAGACAACAGCGGTTCGATTACTCCCGCAGAATTGAAGGAAGCGATGCACGACATGGGAAAAAATATACCGGACTCTGAATTGGATGCGATGATCAAGAAGGCCGACCATAATGGTGACGGACATATTGACTTGCATGAGTTCGTTCTTATGATGAAGTCCTAAGCATAGTTAAGACGTATAGCTTATTGTTATCAATTATTTAAAGATAAGGAGTTTTAATGTGATACTAATTTAAAAACGCAAATAGTGTTATGTAAGTTAGCTTAGACTTAATAATAATTAATTTTGTCTCTAAATTTATTTGATGTGATTCGAGTATTGGTAAAATTATGATGATCGAGTTAAAAATTTAATGCTTCATTAAGTTAAATCAATTTTAAATTAATGTTTAAATCTCTGTATGTGTGTTTATCCGAGTTATGTTTAAATAAATGTTAATAAAACAAACTTATTTGTCATTTAATGATCGTTAGTAAAGGATTTTTATTTATACAATTTGCAGAAAGTAATTATAAAAGCAAACAAAAAACGTAAATAGACCGCACAATTCCTAGTTATTATAAACAACAAGCTTAATAATAATTAGCTTAATAATTCACGATAAAAAATATATAGCTCTAATCTTAATTCAATTACTATCTGAAATGCTTAATATTTCAAAATAAGTTTACATTAAAATTCAATTTTACTTTTTTATAATTTTTTTATTATTGATGGTAAAAATAGGCTGTCAATCTACATTCCGTTTATCATTCTAAAATTAATCTAAATTTTACTTGTGTTCACCAAAGTTTAATGGGAGATAAATAAACTTAATATCGCTAAGATTAATACTATTTAACTAAATTTTGCATTTTTTCGTTTGCAAATTGAATAAAGTTGTTTGTCATTTCATGATAGTTTGCAGGATGTTAACAGTTTAAAGTTACCCCCTCCAAGAATTGTCAAAAAGTTGACCCACCTACTTAAAAACAAAAAATGACAAAATGGAGGAAATTTTTTAGCTCACTTTTTTAAAAAGTAGATCTTATGCTTTTGACACTGTCCGTCTTTCCGTCTGTCTGTGTGTTCGCAATCATTACGTCTTTAAAGGGATTTCTTCTATTTCTTATATTAATATGTCATTTTACCACCTTGGCTAAAAAACTAATATATTTGTACATAAGATTGCAAATACCTATTAAAAGTGAGCTCTCTATTTATGTTTCGTTCTTGTTTTTAATTTTTTTTGTCCGATGGGAGATTATTTGTCGCTTAAATCCGAGAAGTTTGAGCCCACCCATAAAATTTTTAAAAGTCGGAAAGTAACCTCCACCAGACCGACACACTCTGGGACATCCTGTTATTAACTAATAAAAACGACAAATAAAATTATTACGTTTTTTATAACAGAAATTATGAGTAAGTAGTTCTTATTATTTTTTGTGGATTTTATTTACTTGACTGCCAAAAATTATTTGTTAAAAGATATCAAAATTTTCTATAGTTATAGTGTCGATAAAAGTAAGTGAATATGGAAAAAAACTTAAGAATATATTTAATGCTTTAAAACTTAAATATTGTTGATAAAATAATGACCAATGTAGCAATTATTTTGTAAACAGTTCTATTTCAATATTCGAGTTAGAAACTTATTTTTAAATAAAACAAAATAATATAAGTTTATTTAAAACTGTAAAATAATATAAATTAAATTATTATATAGTATTTTCAAAGGTAATATAAAACTACATTGGCTCGCTGAAAGTCCGCGCTTTTTAAACTATCCAAGATTTTACCATTATGTTTAAAGTTGTTTTGTTTCATTACATGTTTTTCTTTATAATTTGAATCTCAATTGCGATTTTCGGAATTTAATTTAATTTAATTTCAAATTGACTTGCATATTTGATTTTTATATTATTTACATAGCATAATAATTTCGATTTTTCTAATTGATATTAATTAAATTATATTTCAATTTGCATTTTTTTATTTTTGTTTAATTGCATTGCATTTTAATTTCGATTTCAAATTTAATGTCAATTAAAATTAAAATCATAACTAAAATTTATATTACTGTCAATTTTAATAGAACCAAAGCAGGTCTTCACAAAATAGCTTGAAAGAATTATTTTATCTAGAGATTATGTTTATATTCCAAATCCAAAACTAATTAGAGATTTAAGTATTCTTTCAAGAATATTTTTAGATCAAGATGATTGTTTAATAAAAATAAATAGTAGAAATGAAGAATCTGTTACCTTGTCTAATGAATTTTTTATTGGTGAAATTAAAAAAGCCATTTATGAAAGTAGCGATAAAAATAAAGTTATTACCGTTAAACGAGAACGTATAAAAGTATGTCAATATCTATCGAAAAAATATTGAAGATTATTTAATAAGATTAATTGATGTGTTTATAGATGTATATTCCTTTGACACTTTACAACTCGAAAAATGTAAAGTAATAGAACACAATATAGATACGGGCCTTAACAAACCTATTTCTTTCGCGCCGTATAGATATTCATTTTTTAAAGAAAAATTATTAATAAGCAGATTGATGAATGAATTGCTATGGGAATAATTGAGTCATCTCAAGCACCCTGGTCCAGTACTGTTCTAGTTTCTAAACAAGAATAAACATTAGTAATGCTCTCACTTTGACTTTAATTCTATTCTTGGCTTACATTTTTTGATTTCTATTTTTAAACAAACAAAACTTTTAATTATTATTGTTTCGAAAAATTTTAAATGTAAATAATAAATAAGATAAGAACTACGTTGTCTTTTTTACTAAGGTTATTTGAGACTGCGCTTGGTTTTCGGAATCTATTTCGAAATTCCATCTTTAATCTTACAATTTAATTATTGCCATAATTTAATATCTCTGTGTTCTTCCTTCTTTACGACATAAGAACAAAAGATACTAATGTATTAAAAGAATTGAATTCAATACTGCGTAAACGAACAAAGATATTTAACTATTAATTATATAGAACATATGCTTGTATTATGACACAGACTATAGAATGCTTGTACTAATATTTACTAAAGTTTTCGGTTAATAAACAATTTTGCAAAAATATTTGATACTTTTTTAAAAATTAACTACCTCAGAGAGGAACTCAATTTTTGTATACTTGGCGTATTTGATATAATCCATCGATTAAAAGAATTAAAATACGTATGTAAATTTTGTGCTTCAAAAGTTTTAGGCAATAAACTGAAAATTCCGACATAAATAATTTAACTTTTTTATTTAAAATTCTTAATGCTTTGAGAATATAATTTTAGAGATCGTAATCTTAACTGATTTACTAATCAATAACTAAGTCAATTCATTTTTCAAAAATTCAATTATGATAAAAAGTATGTATATAACTTCGAATAAAAAAATGGTGAAATGTATTTAATTTAGAGTTCTTAATTTACATAAATGTTCAGACCTATTAAGTATATCTATAAATAATATCTTGACCCAATTACCAAACAAGATAGCATAAAATAAATTAATAAACTTTAAAAATATTTATTATTTAAGAATAACTCTGGATATCACATTACTATAGAATCTGAAAAAAATATATCAAGATTTTCACTCATGTATCTTTTCGTACGGTTTAACATTTTGCAGTTATTACAGTCTATTTTTTTAAAACAAAGTTTTTCAAGTTTTTTGAATTATAAAACTGCTTTCAAAGAAAACTTATTCGGAATACGTTTAAAACATAATCACTTGAATTTTTAACGGGAAAATAACTGAATGAAAAATTTATAGATCTTTCTGAGAGTAGAACTATAAACACTGCATTATTATAAAATTATTTTCTCCGCATTTGAGGAAATATTTCTCATAATGATCCTTTTAACACCATAAAATTAGTCTCTAAAAAAGATAGAATAAATTTGATTACCGATTGGAAGACCATGCGTGAATTCCTTGATAATGAGGAAGAAACAACATTTAGATTCCTTTATCAAGAACGAATTATTAAATATTTGAATAATTAGGACATAAGCATACCACATATTTCTCCATTATTTAACCAAAGAATGCGAAATAGATTTTTAAGTTTTAGTATATCTTTTGCTTCAAAAAGAATTATAAATAACATATATGTTTCAATGTATTTTTAGTGTTTATTACATATATAAGAAATTTGTTTAAATAATAAAAAATTAATTTTTGGTTTAACTTAAATTAAAAACCGGATTTTGCGGCATCCAATGAAAATGTTTTACTGCAGTGCTCTGCAGCAAGTATATAAAGCAGTGTTTCATGAATAAAGTAATATTCTGTGTTAAACTCATTGTGTTCTCTTTATTTTTAACTGTATTAGTCTAAGTTAATAATCTTTGGTTTCAATAACAATAATCTTGACTAACCGACAGATAGGACGAAAACGGTCACAATATCAAATTATGGTTATGAACAGGGTATCAATATTTAACATATTAGGATCAGCGATTAAAATGGCAATACGTAAAAAAGTTTATTATAATTTTGTTTAGTTATGTTAGCTTAGTTCACAATCACTACATTTCCATAACATCAAATAATATATCGTAATCCTTTAGTTATATAGTTATAGAGTTTTTCGAACCATTTTAATTTTATCCTATGCTAGTTTAATGATAATTCAACGTGTAATTGAATAAAAAATGACTGACACACCCATTGCTTACTAATCAGGAACAGTTCTGTGAATACAGTGATTACGTCAGTTAAATGAATTTTAGCAATACTTTTATGACAAAATTGTTGACAACACAAATGTGACGTTTGTTTAACAACACAAACAATAAAGACAGCGACGACAAACCAAACTAAAGTACGTCATCACTATCGACAATAACGCAAAGAATTGGTATAATAAAGTTATCTATACTCGTGTGTGTCACACATTCCATTTTTTACACATTTTTCCTGTTTTATACACTTTGGCGTGGACTATTAGAACTGGTCGCGGACGCGAATAAAAGAAGATGCGCATCTGATGTTTCAGATTATTAAGAATTTTCGCAGATGCGGATTAGTGAAATTTTTTTAATTGCGGATTGAATGTGGAGAGGATATGCGATTTTTCCTGCGAATAAACAGCGGGTTGGGGTGTAAAAACAGGAATTATCCTCGAATTACACGCAGTTAACCGCATAATAGTTTTTTATGTATTTTAAACAGGAAAAGACAAAATAAGTTATATATTCTCATAGAAAAAATTTTATCCACTAATTAATGAAGACTTTATTGCATCATTCTTGTTCAATTATTTAAACATTATATATTTAAATGTTACCAAAAAATATGTATCACAATATAATGGACAGAAAACTATTTATTCATTCATAAAAAGCAGTAATTATTAAACTTAATACTTGCGGATATCCGCGGATTATCTACTATAGATCGCGGATGACAATTATAATTTTGAGTGCGGATGCGGATGATCTCGGATTGCCTAAAAATTTGACGCATGTTTGCGGAGCGGATAACATACAAGTTAGATTTTTGTGGTTGAATGCGGATTGAAACTTTTTACAATCGCCTCCAGCTCTAATTGCAAACTTAAGTAACGACTAGAACCAACGACCGCTAATCTGCTGTATTACACGAACAAATGTTTAGTTTATGACGAAAAGTTTTAAACAATAGTTTAACTTCTTAGAATACAACTCTTTCGATTTTTTTCCCAGGTATTGAAAACTAAATAAATCAATAAAATATTCAATGATACAAGTAAATCAATGTTACGCAATAACAGATTTCTAAAAATATGTAACTCATAGTTTCTTTTTGAATTTTCCAATTTTTGAAATGCAACGGCTCAAGCGTGTTTAAACTGCCGAATAAAATGTTTTCTAATTAAAGGTTCCCAATCGATATCAGCCTTATTGCATTAACGATTCTCTATTCTCTTTATAGAATTGTAGACTATTTACTCGTAAACTCCCTGGATATTTCACTCTGTGTTGAAGTATTTTTTGAAGGCTAGAATCACCAGAATTTAAAAAAATAGATTCTATTAATGAAGACATTCAAATTTAAGACTAAGGCTTCAAATTTAATAAACACTTATCAAAATAGCATAAATATATAACATATTTATTACTTAGAAGGGAACTGAACTTTTGGAAGAAAATTTACGATAATTATATAACGTTTATATATGACAAAAGCGCTTTTTCTTACAACGTTAAGATTAGACATTAAATTTTAATAATTTTATATTTTTACTAATGAATTAATGTTAAAATGTTATAATTCAACTTAATACGCTTGATAATGGCAAGAATTGTATACTCTTTACTTTGTGTAATTAAAAATCGCTATAATTTCATCTACAAAATTTATTAATTATTTACAAACAAAAAAATTATTGTAATGTCATAAAATCTGACTACTATTTAAGTTTTTGTAAGTTTATGGTAACTAGCATATTTCATTCGCTGGCTACCATTATTTTATAATTTCTGTAATAAGTGAAAACATATATATTAAAAAAAGATTATAATAGTTTATTAGAGGTATATGCCAATTTAATAATTGACATGGGTTTTGACATTTTTACCGAATTTCTAATATTTTTTCTAAATTTTGCGCCAATTTTAAGACTGATAAAGACCTATATTTACAGCATGTATTTAAAATTGCTAAAAATTTGAAGTAAAATTGAAAGGTTAATTGTCACTTATTATCTGACTTTGTAAATTTGTCAGATATAAGGATTCGACAACGGTCTATCCGACCGTTCGTCCGTCTGTGCACTCTAGGGATTTTGTTAGAACACTGTTATTGTGTAACATTGATTTACTTGTCTCATTGAATATCTAATTGATTTCTTTAGTTTTGGAAAAACAAAGCAATGAAGACAATTTTCATATGGTTTTAAAGATTCATGGTTTTTAGAAATGAATTTATTGTTTTTACGTGTAAGCCAATAAGTATTTTACTATTATAAATTGTTATACATTGTGAGTTTTTCTATAATCGTGGCTTTCCGTTTCTTTGTCTTGATTGAGAACCATTATGAAAAAAATGTGATAACCTAATTAATATCCGTTAATCGTTTTTGTAGAAATTTTGTTGGAATTTCAAGATTTCTGCAGAAATCTACAATATGTAAAATTGTGGCAGTTACAGACGAGTCTTCGCTAACCGGTTAAGGGTTAAATTTTATTTTGTTCTATGAAATAATTATAACATTATGTTGCATTTATGTATTCCTTTTATTTAAAAAAACTGACAATAATTGCACTCAAAATAGAGTATAAAATAACATAATAAAAATAAGGTTAGCCAATGGTCAAAACAAATCATGAGAGGATTTTATTAAACTTAAAGACTTATAATAAAAGAACATTCTAAAATGTTGTCGTCGAATAAACCGTCCATATGATTGTTATATGGGTAATATTGTCTTCAAATTTCTTTTTTGGTAACTTATTTTTACCACTAAGTTACTAAAAATATAACCGATATATATTTTTAAGTTAAACTATCTTGATATCTGCTAATACTGCCAAATTATTTTTTATATTACAATTTAATTATATATCAAGTATTTATTTTTGTAACTTTTACATATTGCATTTTAAATTAATTTCAAATGTTTTCATTTAGAATCTAAATGAATATCTTGAAAATTGAAATTAAAGTGCAAATAAAAAAATTGGTTAATAAAAAACTTGGGTATAATGGCAATACTAATTGTGTTGTTTGACAAAATGAAATGCAGACTAACGGTATTAAAATATACAAATTGAATAAATTAAAGAAAAAGTTAAATCTTCATTAAAGGTTTCAGTTAAGTAACCTCGGTTTAATAACATTGATTTGAATATTAATTTTAATTTAATATTTGTTTAAATCACAATTTTCACCATCATTTAAATTAATATATAAAATAGATAAATAAAAAATTATATTGTTAACTTTACTGTCGTGTATTAAAGTTATATAATTATCATAAATAAACTTCGGTGGATTGTAAGTAAATAAAATTGTTATAATTATATTGGTTTTAAAAAACTTTTAAGCCACTTGTAAGCGATAATAATTTGATTTTATTTTTGATTTCATTTGATTTTAACATAATGTTTGACTATTTACAAAAAAGTTAAAATAATGGGAGCGAGAGAATGAAAAAAAACGAGCCAACATAAGTTTTAAAATAAAGTTGAAATTAATGATATTAAACTTAATATAAACATTTAGTCTCGGTTGTAAGTTTATCATTAAATTAAATTGCATTTTGTAACCAAACTTAATATTTTCCTTCAATAAAATGGCTTTTATACTTAAATTTTTAAAAATGAAATTATTTAAATTGCACATTAGTTGCAAATTCCGATATTATTCCAAATTAAAACAATTGAAAAAAAGTTTAATAAAAAATTAATTAAGTTCATTATTTAGATTTTTATTGATATTTCAAAGTTAATATAACATAACTTTGGATTACCATCAAAAAAGTCATTTGTTTTCGACTAGCAGTTATAATGAGATTAGCTTTCATAAGACACTTTTGCTAAAAATATCCAAAATGTCTTTTCTAAATTGACAAATCGAGGAACAAAAAAATTTTGAAACATAGCTTTGATTGCAATACATTCCTATTTCAAATTTACGAATTTTACGGAAATTTTGTATGATTTTATTATATTCATACAAAATTTTCAAGTCATTACCATAAATAACTTATCAACGTATTATACATATTTTCTCCTCACAGATATATGATAATTAGCACTTTTTTGGTCATAGTTAGTTTTAAAAAAGTTTAAAAAATTATAAATAGATTAATTCGTATAGGAATATATAGGAACAAGTTTTATCATTTTAGACTAATTTTGCTCTTAATGGCAAGTTTTTCGGTACTTTATTGCCATTTTAAGTTAAAAATCACTAATTTTAGTGCAAAAACCGGCATATGCAATAAAATTTAAATTTAATTTGGTCATTTTTCTCTAAGTTTGTATAATTTGGCTAGTAAATTGGTATTTTCAGCCTCAATTTTGCTTTTTATTTAACAAAAAGCGACATAAGCCACTCAATTTTAAACCTAAATTTTGTTTATTTTTATCAGATTATTTCATATTTTGTCGACATTATGTTCATTTTTTGATTCAATAAATGCCAGTTTTGAACATAATTTTTATTTTTGACCATTTATAATGTCTTTTTGACCTTAAAATCTCTTAATTAGCATAAGAAATAGGTGAAAACCCATTTATTAAAGTAAGAAATTGGTAAAATCCTTTAATAAGAGTAAAATACAAAATGCCTTAATTAACGTAATAGTGTGCATGGACGGACAGACGGAAAATCAAACCCAAATGCATAGATCTGATAAATTTGCAGTCAGATAAAAAATCTAAGAAATAGGCAATGATTTGGTGAAACCTTATTTGGTCAACAGAGCTAAACCAATAATTTATATTTTGGTATAATTAATATATAAAGATTTAAATAAGAAATGCTGTGTCACAACGCCTTTTATCGACGAAGAGAGCAACATATAATAGGTTACCGAAATCGAGTCTCAACAAAACTTCTGCAGATATATTAAGATTAAAACACTATGATATCTATACTTGATTTTTATAAATATTGTATAAAAGTGAACTTATTAAAAATGTTCATTCTTGTTTATTATTATTTTTCATTTACAGTTTATAACTAAATTATATTATCGTGTTATAGATAACATTCCCATTGTTTTTATTACTTATTGTTATTATTTTCGCAATAAACAATCATCATGTTTTTCATAATAGCACAAACATAAGAAAAATATCAATCTTGACATTTGACAAAATTAAGATTTTAGGCTCTTACCAATTTTTATATGAATCTATTGAAGTGCAGAACTTGAAAAAAATCATATATACATTCTTCAAAGTTGTATGTGTGCTTGTATCCATTTATAGGCGTTGGGTTGGGTCGGGATGGGAAGGGTTTCGTAAGGTTGGGACGGTTTAGGTCGTGTTGTGTAAGGGTTGTGTACGGTATTGTTCGAGTAGTTATAGAAATGTAAAACATCGAGTTGGAAAACCACCACATATTTAGGAGGGGTAAAAAATATTACGTATCCATACCAAAACTTCATTTTTCTCGGAGTTAATTGAGGGGTCATTTGAGGGGGTTAGAATCGAGTTGGAAAACCCCCACATATTTAGGAGGGGTAAAAAATATTACGTATCAATACCAAAACTTCATTTTTCTCGGAGTTAATTGAGGGGTCATTTGAGGGGGTTAGCATCGAGTTGGAAAACCCCCACATATTTAGGATGGGTAAAAAATATTACGTATCCATACCAAAACTTCATTTTTCTCGGAGTTAAATGAGGGGTCACTTGAGGGGGTTAGCATCGAGTTGGAAAACCCCTCTTATTTAGGAGGGGTCAAAAATTATAAATAGTTATTTGACATCTATATCGTTTAATTCACCTTACGGAACGAAGTTAAACAAGGGGTCACTCGAGGGGGTGGGCATGGGGTTGAATAACCCCCACATATTTAGTAGGGGTCAAAAATATTAAATGTCTATACCAAACCTTTATTATTCAAATCAGCTCAAAAAACTCATTTAAATGAAAGGTCACTTGAAGGGGGTGGGCATCGAGTTGGCAAACCCCTCTTAATAAGGAGGGGTAAAAAAATATATATAGTTATTTGACATCAATATCGTTCAACTAACCTCACAGATTGCAGTTAAACAAGGAGTCACTCTAGGGGGTAGGCATCGAATTGAATAACCCTCACATAGGAGGGGCAAAAAAAAATTAAATCTTACTTCCAAACATTCATTATTCAACTCAGCTGAAAAAACGCAGTTAAATAAGGGGTCACTCGAGCGGTGGGCATTGAGTTGGCAAACCACCACTTAATTATTATGGGTAAAAAAATTAAATCTTACCAAATCTTTATTATTCAACTATGCTTAAAAAATTTAGCTAAATGAGGGGTAACTTGATGGTGTGGGAATCAAGTTGTCAAACCCTGTACTTATTTAGGAGGGATCAAAAATTATATATAGTTATTCGACATATATATCGTTCAAATCACCTCAGGGAACGTAGATAAACAAGGGGTCACAAAGAAGGTAGGAATCGAGTTGGATAATCCCCAAATAATTAGGAAAAGCCAAATAAATTAAATCTCTAAACCAAACCTTTGATATTCAACTCAGCTCAAAAAACTTTGTTAGATGAGGGTCGTTTAAGATAGCTTCGGGAAAAATCGGGTGGGCTCTCAATTAGTCTGGAGGGTTCGGGAACTGTCGGTGTGGTTTGAAATATGTTTAGTCGTAATCGGGATCAGTCAGTGGGGTTAGGGATCAGTTGTATGCGGTTTTGGATCCGTCGCGTGGGTTTCGGAATCATTCGGGTGGTTTGGCATTAGTCAGCTGAGGTACCGGATCAGTCGGGTGGGGTTCGGGATTAGTCGGTGTTGTCAGGGATTAGTCGGGTGTGGTTTGTCAAAAGTCAGGTGGGTTTCGAGATCAGTAATGTGGGGTTTGGGATCGAGTTCGAGTTATGTCGAGTTCGAGTTATGTCGAATTGGAGTTATGTCGAGTTCGAGTTATGTCGAGTTCGAGTTATGTCGAGTTAGAGTTATTTCGAGTTCGAGTTTTGTCGAGTTTGAGTTATTTCGAGTTCGAGTTATGTCGGGTTTGAGTTATTTCGAGTTCGAGTTTTGTCGAGTTTGAGTTATTTCGAGTTCGAGTTATGTCGAGTTCGAGTTATGTCGAGTTTGAGTTATGTCGAGTTCGAGTTATGTCGTGTTCGAGTTATGTCGTGTTCGAGTTATGTCGAGTTATAAAAATTATTTGGTGAATGTAAACCTGTAGGCGTTAGCCGAAGGTGGGCATAATTCTAGTAAATACATATTTCTTAAAACCAAAATGGTTTTTCAACTCTTTATCAGCTCACATTTTTAAAAATAGACGCGCTTATGGAGTTGACAATGTCTGTCTGTCTCCCTGTACTTTCGCAGTCTTCTAATTAAGGGATTTTACCTATTATCTTAATAAAGGGATTTGAGATCTTGAATACTGATTACATTATCACACTTGTATACATTAAAGTAAGAAAAAGTTAGCTATCTATGAATGTGTCGTTTTTGTTAGAAGATAATTTTGAGTTACTCATACGAAAAAGAAGCGATTTTTATAAATAAATTGATTCTTTTGAAAAATTTAATGAAAATATTTTACTTTATTAAAGTTATTTTTATTCTTCTAAGAAATTCAAAGAAACATTGAGTTAAAATTATAAAATAATTCGGAAAGTAATATATTGTGACTTTGAATATCATTGTCATATTTTAGAGTTGCTTTTTAGATGATTTTTATCAAGTTTTTGGAAAAACTATTTGGCCCATCTAACAATAATGGTAAACAAGGGCTATCTTGGAGCGCCTCCTGTAAAGTATAAAAGATTTTGACTAGATCTTTTCACCGATCTTGTCATGTATAAATTTTTATCAATATATCAATATATATTTTAATTTAGGAAATCAAGAAGGAATTGTAAAAGTCAACAAAAAATATTGTGATGCTAATTTTTAATACTGCTGAAACTTAAACAAAACAAAAAATCCAATTGATTGGTTATATAATTTTAATTCAAAGAGCTAATAATTTGTAAGCTTAAGCTTAATGGTAAAAATTGCCTCGGAAAAATTAATAAGAACTGTTAAATGTTTTAATTTAAGTTTTTAAAATAGATTTCAAATGTAAAATAATACTAATTGACTGATACTCTAAATAATTATTTTTAATATAAATAATATTTCTATTGTATTTAAAATTTTGTTGTTTCGCTTTTAAGTAGTAAAATCAAAAGTAAAACAAGCTCGAAACTGTCATAATATCTGACATTGCAAAATTAGTTTTACGATAGTTAGTATATGGTCTTTCGCTCACTCCGTTCGCTCGCTATCCATTTCAATATT
>JAQIXJ010001396.1:0-21027 GCA_034700185.1 Phthiracarus laevigatus
TGCCTTATTATGAAGAAGTTCAGGGAAGACTGATGCCATCATTAATGCCAGCATTATTTAAAGAACTTCGCTCAGAAAATCTACAACAGAGTGTAAATAATACAAGAGTGTAATGAATCAAACACTTATATTTGACTGATATGCAAAAAATGCATTACAATTTTAAGATTTATTTTGTAAGCATGTTAATTATTACGATATAACGTATACATAAAATAATAAATATACCGTATTTTGTAATAATATTATTGCATTATTGTGTGATATATTCAGTATAAGATTGGTCATAATATCTAATTTTTCTATTTAATATTTTGTTAGTTAATAGTCTCGCGCTTTTTTAATTAGCCCTTTCAATTATTTATTATTATGTTTTGTTTTATAAGTTAAACATTATGTTAAACATTATAATGACATCAAATACAAATCATTTTTAATCGCGTGTTAGTTTTATATTCCACTTTTTAAAGAAACATGAGTTTTGACATTATTGCCGATATACCCCTATTTTGACCATTTGAGTCTAAAAATCCCAATTTTTACTTCAAATAGTTGCATATGCCAATTTATTTTTTATTTAAATTTTGAATTTAGCCTTATTTTGCACATTTTGGCAAGTTTATTGGTCATTTTGTGCATAATAATCACTGTTTTTACAACAAAATTCGACAAATGTCACTCAAAATTTAATCTTACTTTTGGTAATGTTTGCCTAAATTTGCCCATTTGGCTAGTTTTATGTTCTTTTTTCTTTTTGAGCCTGAAAATCACTATATTTATTATTAAAAATCGACATATGCCACTAAATTTTTTACCTCAATTTCGGCCATTTTTGATTTGTAAACAGGTTTTTTGCCCATTTTAAGCCTAGTAATCAATTTTATCCAATTATAACAGGCATTTGCCACTCAAATTTTATTCTTAATAGTAGATATTATTTGTATGGCTCGGAGTCGTAAATTTGCATCAAACACCATTTAAAGACGCCGTGATAAACAAAAAATTTAAGACGCGAAATTAAGGCGCTGAACCATACATATCCGCTATTAAATAAATGATAGTCAATGATTGATACAGGACAATGAGTTAATTATATTCTCATAACTCAAAGCTGTATAATTTCATCTGACAATCAATCTATAGTCATTTTTAAATATAAAGAGTCAATAAACACAAAAATGGACAAGATTTATGTTACATTATCATTATTTGAAAAATCATTAGTTATAATTGTGTTTGAGGGATATAGTGAGTGAGCAGACAGTGACACAGACATGAGTGTAAATACAAATCAGTGATGGATTTGGCGCGAGTTGTTTCCGCCACTGAGAACTCATTTTAATACTTCATAGACTGGAAAATGAGTACGAGACTGCGACTGCGTTTATGCCTTCACAGTCATACGTGCATTATCCAAGTATAAAACAGTACGCATACAAACTCGCACCAAATCCATCGCTGATACAAACCGAAATTAATTATTTTTTCCGCATTTTTTCGTTCTGATAATAATTGAATTGATTGTATGATGATTCCATGTTCGCAATTAAAATAAAAACGTTTAATATTCATAAGATTTGATTTTAATTATATTTAAATATAAATCATTCATCATATATCTATTGGTTTTACCACAAATTTCTTCGAGTTCTTCACACGCATGACATCATTCCATTCAAGCTCGAAATGTCTCTATTCATTAACTAAATTGGTGATAAGATTAATCAATTTTTTGTTGTATTAACGAATTAGTGATATCGATATGATTTTTATCAATTAATGTTTTAAATTTCATTAAAATATTCACACATTTATTAGCGAACATTAATTCAAAATCAATTCTATCATTTTCTTTACGCAACTCAACAAACTTAATACTAAAATAATCGTTTGATTTGTTTGTATCATAAATAATTAAAATTACTCTTGTTTTGAATTTATTAGACATAAACATTTTCCACGTGTTGTTAAAGGGATAATTTGCTAAATTTTATTTATTTTTAATTAGTTATCAAATTAAATTCGTATTTCAAAACATAAATATTATGATCACATGCTTTATTATATTAAGAGGTCATTTATTAGTTTCAACAGTTTTTAAAACTTGTTTTGACATTTAAGTGGCATTATTTGACTACAATTTAGTTATAACGTATTTATCTCGCACATCTCACGTTCGCGAGTAAGCAAAATTTTTTTTACAAAAAATATGTTTACTCGAAATTGAAATCATTTAAATCTCTGCTCACTCACAGAAAATTGATACAAATTATAGGGCATGTTATTGATAAAAATCAATGGTATGCAATAAAATGTTAGGAATAATGGTTTGAAAAAATGTTTGAAAAATGTGATTTTTATCATTGTGTACATTGCGTTATTAGTGAATACACTGTGCCGATTCGTGAATAAAACATTACAACTAAAGGTGCCAATGGTTTGATTTTTCCTAAACCAATACCAACCATAACCTTACGTCCTCAAACCAGACCAATCCAAACCATTTCAAAAAATAATTATGGAAACCAATCCAAACCAATAAAAAATCCACAAACCATTAATAAACATTTTATTCCGTTTACATAATTTCAAGTTACATTTTTTTAAATACTAAATTATATGCGTTATATTTTAATGAAGAGTTAACATAACCAATACGTATTTCGACATTAGAAACTTATTCACTATTAACTGTTGTTTTTAAAATTGAAAAATTAGCGAAATTAGAAGATGAAGCCATTATTTTTTAAAATTATTTATACTGATTTTATGTAGATGGTTTAATGGAGTGAAAGTGGTTTTCATGAATTTAATGTTTTCAAACCAATCCAAACCATAATAAAAAAACCTAAACCAAACCAATTCAAACCGTAAACCATTAGAAACCAAACCATTGGCACCTTTAATTACAACTAAAGCTCATTTAACAAAAATTTTATTAAATAAAAATTTAAATAAGTTTTATAAAGTTAAAATTTTTAAACTCTTATGAGCGAAATTTGATTATAGATATCAAATATCAATTGTCAATTAATCATAAACACTGCGCTACAATTAAACTTCAAGTAAATAACAGGTTTCTAATTGCAATGAATGCATTGTTTGTGAACGATTTTTGCACTTTCAGATGAAAATAGTTTGCCGTTATATTCAGCAAAATCGCAACGAAATTTATTTTCACCGGCATGCTATTTAAACAGCTTATTTATATAATCGATACTTTTGAAACTATTTCCATAATTAAAACATATACATTCGATTATTAATCAAATTTTTGTCATTTTAGTCTAATTTTGCCCATTTTTGATAGTTTTTCGATAAAATTTTGCTATTTAGAGTCTGAAAATCACTATGTTTATGGCCAGAACCGGCTTAAACCAATAAATTTTAAACCTAAATTTTGGATATTTTTATCAGATTCTTGCTTATTTTGACACAATTTTGTCCATTTTTGACCCATTAAATACCAATTTTGAGAATATTTTTTATATTTTTGACCCTATATCTTGACCTTTTCGAACATAAAATCCCTTAATTAGCATAAGAAATAGGTCAAAATTCCTTTTGTAAGTAAAATATAAAATCTCTTTATTAGCATAAGAAATAGGTCAAAATCCCTTTACTAACATAAGAAAAAGTGAAAATCACTTTATTAAAGTAAGAAATTGGTAAAATACCTTTATTAGAGTAAAGATCAAAATCCATTTTTTAACATAAGAGTTAAGGACATACGGACATACCCAAATACATATATCTGATAAAGCAGTCAGATAAAAAATTATAATGTGTATCCTGGGTCTCATAGAGTGAGGGTCTAGATAGGATATTCCCCCACATTAAAATCTCAAGTCATATAATGGCAATTTTTTCATAAATATGGTATTTTTTTGCCACAATATCGAAAATTGTTGCTTAAAACCAATGTGAATGATCACCGCCTTGTTTTTTTGAAAAAACCAAAATGAGACTCCTTCCAGACCTTCAATTTCTGGGACACACTGTGTATGACTACCTTGGTTGACTTTCATTATTATTGTATCACGCATCTATTAAATTTAAAATTTTTCACTAATCTTTTTTCACTGGTTGTTTACAATTTCTATGTGAAAATTCATATTAATATTTATAATTTATGTATTTAATTTAGTTTATTAAAAAGTATATAGTTCTAGCATCAAATTTGCATATACACTTAAAAACTGTGTGTTGACATTATTGCCAGAGAATAAAATAGAAAACATTAAAGATAAAGCCATTATGTAATGTCATGGTATTTTTTTTATTTCATAATAAATGTTTTTCTTATTTCATAATAAACTGACAACTAAACATATATTAAATAGATTTAAATAATATTTACTTCTATCAGTGATACACGAAAGTTATTTAACAGGATATACATATGTAAATTTATAACATGTTCATTACCAAGTAAATAATAAATTACTTCAACAATTCCTTGCGTTTTAGAGTTCTGTCATAATGGTAAACAATGATAAATTTAGCATCAGTAGAAATATCTATTAATTTCGTTTAGATTTTTTCCTTCAATAATAAAAATGAGATGGCTTGAAATTATTATTTTGATGGTTGTATTATTTAATATAGATGTTGAACAAAACTTATGTTTAGATACAAACGAAACTTGGATTTTAAAATGGAGTGACCATTTCAACAATGGCTGGCTTAATGAGAATATTTGGAAAATGGGATATTTTGTTAATGATAAATAATATAAATAATTACATTTTAAAATTAAAGCTATGCATACAAAATGAGCGAAACGTGTTCATATTAAAATATTTATTGAGGGGGCTTGCCAAGTGTTGACCACCTAAATTTTTTGAAAAGTTGACCAGTCCCATTAAAAATCAGAAAAACCATGTATTAAAAAAGCTTAATTTAAAAAAAACATTTATGTTCGAAGACCATAAAAATTGTTTTATAAATCAAATGAGTTTTAAAACCCTCCCATTTAAAAATTGAGATTTTCTGGAACCGACATACCCCTAGCACTTCAGAACTTGGATTAGAGGTTGAAAACGGGTCACGTGGAAAGCTGGAGGGAGTGGGAATTAATCAAACCTCAAGGGATTGGAAAGAATGGGATTAAATAATAAAGTAAAGTGATGGGAAGGATTTCGGCATTTGTTTTTTCCAGCACTAAAACATTTTATTTAAAAATTTCAAAATAAAAACAATGTAATTTTAGTGGCAACACCTAAATTTTATAATTTAAGTCAAATAATATAACAAAATTTTAAAATTTTAAATGAATAAACAAATTATATTTAATAATATCAAGTTTCGTGAAAACAAAAAGGATTATATCTTTATTAATTATAACATAAGATTTAGTCATATTTTATAGAGTGTATAACGTGTATAACTTAAATTTTTATGTCTATAATTGAATATGTTTTTTTATTGCGGGAATTGCGAACAGGAGCGGCGAAAAGGTTAAATAAAAAGGACCTACGGAAATTGAAAAGTTTAATTGCTAAAGGGAGTAGGAGTTTATAATGAATATTGTTCAACCTCTACCTTGGATTACTATGCTTTACTATTTACTTTACTATTTGAAATGTTGACGTTTTGTATTTTTTATTTAAATTATTCTACTTATTGCATGGGGGTGTAATGTTCGAAAGTGCAAACAATGCATAATTAAATATTATTCTAACACAAACGATATGCCTTTCAACACCATTAAAACTAAGGATTTTCAAGCAGAAAAACTTTTAAAGATTAAAAAGAGAAAGTAAAGGAATCATAGAATTTTAGTTTTTTTAGACAATCCCCTACGGCAGAGATTCCCAAACTATGGGTCGCGACCCAAAACAGGGACGTAGAATTACAAATTTGGGTCGCAGTTTTTTATCTGACATTGACAGATATATGGATTTGGGTATGTCCGTCCGTCTGTCCGTCGGGTGTGCACACTAATGTTAATAAAAAGATTTTGATCTTTACTCTAATAAAGTGACTTCACCAATTTCTTATGTTAATAAAGAGATTTCACCAATTTCTTATGTTAATAATAGAATTTTGATCTGTTTCTTATTCTAATAAAGGGATTCTACCAATTTCTTATTCTAATTGCTTATGTTAATTTGTGGATTTTCAGGTTAATAAGGCCAATAAATTGTGTCAAAATGAACAAACGTATTCTCAAAATTGTTATTAAAAGTGTCAAAAAAATGTTCAAAATTGGGTCAAAATAGGCAATTAAATGGCAAAAATAAGATAATATCTTCAGTGGAATCTGCCAGTATTTGCCTTAAAATAGTGATTTCTAACTTCATACGACAAAAAAAGTCCAAAAGACTGAAAAAATGTGCAAAATTAGGCAAAATAGACCAAAATTAGAAATACAATGCGAGTGGCATCTGCCGCTATTTGCTGTAAAAAAGGAAATTAATGTCTCAAAATAAACAAAAATCTAGTTAATACAGGCAACCCTTTTCAGAAATGGCCAAAACTTAAGTTAAAATTTCAGTGGAATCTGCCACATTTTGATTTTTTTGCTCATAATGGTTAAAACGCAGGTTTTAAGAGTCAAAATTAATGATAAAATAACTAAATATGATTCAAAACTTAAGTGGCATCTGCCGCTAATGGGGCTGGTATATTATAGAACAAGAAATATTAAAATGTTCACCGAGCGAACGGAGTGAGCGAGTGACCATTTACAAACTAAAACAAACTTTGCAAAGTCAGATATTATGACCGTTTCGAGCTTGTTTTTAAAATATCATTAGTTATGGGTCGCAACATAAATTTGACAATTGAAAAACAAACATATTATGGCATCTCATCTACTCCTTCTTTCAAAATATTGATAAATTATTTGCTAAAAAGCAAGCATATCATTCAGATTAATTTAAAAAAAAGAATTGAAATTATGGGTGGCGGAAGAAATTTTTTCGAAATTTAGTGTCGCATAAAGAAAAAGTTTGAAAACCACTGCCCTACGGTAAAGTGTGACCACTTAGCTTTGCTCATGTAAATTAACAGAAAATCTTATAAATAAAAGGCTTAAAACAGGTTAGCGTTTAACTTTAGTGACCACATCCTGCATTCCTTTAGTGTTTGCATCTGTTTTTGTTTTGTGAGTTTTCACATATTAAATTTCTGTGTTAAATATAAACATTATTAAAATAACAGCATATTTTTCATAATTGTTTATATATTTAAGTATGAAAAGTTTTATTTCTGCCTGAAAAACTATTTTGCATTTTAATTTGTTTTAAATTTGTGTTAAAATGGGGAAAAACCTATTAAGTGTAGCAGAAAAAACAGATATTGTTAATTGGTATATACTTTTCAATGTAAGTGACAACAAAAAGTGCATTAAAAAAACTCAAGTTTTGTATGAATCCAAATACAAAAAGCCATCACCAGCAAAATCATCAATTTTACGTAATGTTAAAAACTTTAATAAATTTGGATCATTAGAAAATCGAACAAAATTTAGTAAAAGACCAAAAAAAGTATTAACAACAGAAAACATTGATTGCGTAAAAAATATTTTAAGTGAATCTCATGACAATTCTATTAGAAAAATTTCAACAAAAACAGGTATTAAACGTGAATCTGTTAGAAAAATTTTAAAAAGTGAACTCAAATTATATACTTATAAAATTCAATTTGTGCAAAAGCTTCCCGAAACTTCAATTATTAAGCGGTTAGAGTTTTCTTTAAAAATGATAGAAAAAATTAAAATCCTGATTATTCGAAAAATATATGGTTTACCGACGATAGACTTTCATTTAGATGGATATATTAATAAACAAAACTGGAGAATTTGTGGAAGCGAAAAACCGCAAATATTTGTTGAAAAAACAGCACATCCTAAGTATGTTACTGTGTGGTGTGCCATTTCATATAAATGTATAATTGGTCCATATTTCTTCGAAAACTCTAAATGTGAACCAATTACAGTGAATCAAACTGTTTACCAAAATATGCTTAAAACATTTTTTATACCAACTCTTAAGAATAAATTCGGCGAAAACTTAAGTGAACATATATTTTGTCAGGATGGTGCTAGTTGCCACACTGCTAATGCAACTTTAGGATTATTAAAGCAATATTTTGGTGAAAATATTATTAGTAATAAGTTAGATTCGTTTTGGCCTCCTTATAGCCCAGATTTGAATCCCTGTGATTTTCATTTGTGGGGCTTTTTAAAAGATTTGGTTTTTAAAACAAGTGTCACAAGCATTAATGAACTCAAATCTAGAATAATAAGTGGATGTGAACAAATTTGTGAAACTACTTGTCAAAATGTTATTGAAAATTTTAATTTTAGGCTAAAATATTGTGCACAAACTAAAGGAAAACATTTTGCCCTTTTAATGAAAAAAACCAGTGTATTACAATCTTTAAACACTAATTTACAATAAATATACAATTATGTGTTTAGGATGTTTTGTTCTTTTCGATATACTCACTTATTTCTCAAAACGAGTTTACATGAGCAAAGCTAAGTGGTCACACTTTAGACTGTTCCAATGCTTAAAATATTTGTCATCAAAATTTTAAGGGTTTTGGTTGCATAGCAATTTTAGTGGTAGATTGTTGTAATTTTTTTAATTTCCCAATATTGCAATTTTGTTTTAGTTTTTAATTATGTTAACGCGCTTTGAGTAGGATGTAAATGCATTATCGCAGAGGTTCAAAAACTAGGGCCATAGAAAGGAAAAGATTGGCCGCAGCTTTTTTAGTTTTGAGCGGTGACATAAAATAATCCCATCAAAAAATTAGATTATTATGATATCCATATTTTTAAAACTGTTGCAATTTAAAACTGCAATTTATTTTGTTATGTTTTTATGGTAGGAGGCTGGCAGGCACAATACTGATTAATAGAGTCTCAAAAATAGCTAGAATTTTAAACAAAAATATAGCTTTAAATTGTTTTTAAATAGAATTTATTAATAAAATATATTACATAATTAATTGTAGAATTATCAAAATTTCTCAACGTTAAAAATTTTTGTTGCTACAGATTTATATATAAATAATAGATCTTATTATCGATTCAATCATCGCGCAATGAAGTTTGAAAACCACTGCATCATTGTATTGTGAAAAATTACTAGTATAAAATTGTTTTATATATTGCAAAAACTACCTCTATTAGTGTAATATAACCTAGACATTTTAATATTAATCTTGCTAATTAAATTTTAAATAAATTTTGACTTAAAAAATATCTGAAAAGCGAATAATAAGTTAATAAATATGGAATGACGTAAGTTCGCTAATCATAGAATAATAATTAATTATATAAAGTTATAAGATATCTAAGCGGTTTTGATAGTATGGAATTTAATTATTTTAATAAATAAATAATTAAGCATTCAAACATAGTGCTTTAAAAGCAATTTATGATACAAAAAATTCCTAAAATATTTTATTATAGAAACATAGATAAAAACTAAAAATATTCTTCTCTCGCGTCATTTGGATACATTTTTTCGTGTCGCCGTTTTTCGACAACTCGTCTATCTTACTCTAGTTGTATTATAAACGATATACTCTTATTATCGTTATTTTTATTTGAACATTGTTGTGTCTGTAACAAAATTAAATTCAGTCTGCATTCCGAACTCAAACAATAAACATCTAAATCAGTTTTGAGGTCATCACACAGACCTGCGTGCCTTCAATAAGGTCAAGAGACCAATATATATCCATATACAAAGGCAGGGTGTCCCAGAGGGGGGCTGGAGGGGGGTTACCCCCCCCCAAGAAATCTCAAAAAGTTGACCCCCTACCTAAAAATTGAAAAGTGACATCTCTATGGGGAAAAAAAATTTTTAATGCTTTTTTGTCCGTTTGCAAAAATATTGTCGTTCAAATCCGAGTAGTTTGCCACCCGCCCCTAAAATTTTGAAAAGTCGGAAAGTAACCTCCCCCCAGACCGACACACTCTGGGACACCCTGTACAAAGGTATATTCCACCAAATATTTAACAGAAAATTTTTATTTAAAACCCATTAGTACTCACCATGCCGTCACACAATTAAATAACTCAATAAATATGAGCTAAAAACCAATGGATTTTGTCTTTCAAAATAAATTTATTTCCTCCCATAATTATTAATTCTCGACAAAGGCAAACTCTAACGTAACGCAAGCAGTAATTCAATATATAATTCATAAACTTACGTTTTATTCAAAGCGAGAATGAATCCAATTTTAAACTGAAGCTGTTATTACTGGAATACTTATTTTTTACTTGTTGCTCTCCAAAAATAAATTTTTAAGAAGTTAAATAAATAAACACAAAAAAACTTAGCTCTTCGAAAGTGTAATTAGTTTTTTTGTTGCACAATTTTTACGTTTACTTACTGTCGAGCACAGAATCCGATAATATCTGATGCTGTTTTTTCCGAAAGATTTATTATTCGCAAACTCTTTTTTATTAGCCTTATTTTTCTGTTAATGATTGTCATGTAGGAATGAATTCCTCAAATCCAAACTAATTAGATGTGGGATATGCCGCACTCTCTTATGGATTAAATGCGACCCAAGTTCAAAATATTTGTGACTCACTTTTAGCAGTTTTGATTTGCTATTACAATTTTCTATGTAAATTTTCCATTGAAAAATTACTAATTCCATTAAAACAAAAAAAGTAAATTTTAAGAGTTTTCATTTTTTAATCTAAATTTTAGCTTACTTTTTTAACTCAAAAGTCGAACATATGATTTTGGGTCTATCCGAATATATTTCTGCCAGTTAGTCTGTGTATGTCCCTAGTTTTATATTAATAATGGGGTTTTCACTAATCATTTATATTAATAAATTGATTTGATATATTGGGATCAGAGGTTTAAAAACTTATACAATTGTTATCGTAATTATGCATTAAACTACGAAAAATTGCACTCACTATAATTGTGTCGTTCTTGTTGTGTGTTGAAATTGTTTGGTATCAAAGGAAAAAATTAAGACTCAAAATAAAAACAACGGAAAAAGTACAAGTCAGTACAAGTTGCCCTTCTTGTCAATACTGTAAGACTTTTTGTAATTGCAAAGATTAAAAGAAAACAAAAATTTTAATCTTTGTTAGAAGAAAGTGTATAAAACCATAGTTACCCAAGGTCTGAAGTTCTATGAGGTGGTTAGATCCAGAAAATCTCGATTTAAAGGGGAGATCTAAATCTCCTCGGATTTAAACGACAATTTTTTTTGATTTTCGGACCAAATTTTTTTTCAAATAAAAAATACCACTCTTCCAATAAATTCTCGATTTTTCATGCGGGTGGTCAACTTTTCCAGAATTCCAGGAGGGGGTCAACACTGGACAAGCACGCCCTTGGGTAACTATGGTATAACTAAATTTTATTTGCACTTTATATACCGTATACAGATCGGCCCACTTTAAACCTGAGTGGAAAGATATGCATGATATTGTTTTAGATTTTGTATTTAATACTTTAAACTATGTTAAGCTACTTGAATAGTGTGCATTGAGTTAATTATTTTCTTCATCCACCACTTTGTCATTCTTGAATCTAACTCTTAAAATGTTTAAGACTTATAACAATCGATTCCATTTGTTAAGAGCTTTCTAACGATATACATATTGTTAACTGTTTCAATATTACTCAGGTTTAAAGTGGGCCGATCTGTATAGTAAAATAGTAAAAGATCACTTGTATTTAGCTTACTATTAGTTTTTAAAATTGAAGAATTGAATGAAGAATATTTAACGAAGAGCTTAGTTTGAAAAATTAAAATCAGAATAATAACTGATTGAGAACATCTTATAGACCATAAAAATGTCAGTTTTTTTTGTTTTTACCGTGTAAATATAAAATCATGTAAATATATAACTCGTAAGCATTAATCACGGCTATTATTAGATTTTGACCATTAACGTTATATTAACGTACTCTTATCTTCCCTGTGACCGATGGTATTAAATTCTAATTATTAGAAAAAATTACTTTATCGTTATTATTTTCTCTGATTTTGTTTCTTTTTTCGTTATGATTGCGTTAATAATATTACTGAGTCACAGAAAAAATGAGGGAAATAATAATTAAATAAAAATAAAAATGATAAAATAATTAGTTTCGGAAAAGAGTATAACTAAATTTGCAGCAAAAATCGTGAAATAACAGATAAAAAGGGATGTCTAATTTTATTTGCTTAATTATAATCAGTTTAATAAGGAAAAAGATTTTAGTTTTTAACTTTTTTGGTGATTAGTTGTAATCTAATGAAATTATTTTTTTGCATAATCTTATTATTTTTTAATGGGAAAAAGATTATAAATCTTAATTGAAACCGATTTCTTGTTATACTGTTTTAAAAAGTATTTAAGGGCACGGATAGAATTTCTTACTTATAACAAATAATTATTTAATGTAAATAGTTTTAAAATACTTTAATATAGGTAAATGAGAAACATATTCAATCTAACAAAAGAAATAAGATTGCAGACTACTTACTAATGAGCAGTCTTTGAAACATATATCAAAAATAAAAACTGTTTGCTGTTCATTATATAAAAGGCTTTACATGCGCATAAAAATAATAAAAAATCCATCTATTCAATTACTGGTGGTAACTGTTATCTATACCGAGTGTACACTTAATTGAATGAATCGACAAATGTCAACTTTTTTTATCTTCCTTATTCTTAATAATTTAAATATTTTTGATATGTTTAGAAAATTAATACACTAATATACCAAATATTCAGTTGCTGATCAAATCATCATTTAATTATGGAGATTATTCGGTAAAATTTTAATTAAAATTGATGTTATATTTAAAAAAGGAAAAAGTCTGATATAATTCGTTAGAATTGGATTAACGCAATATAGAATTGCGAGAAATGGAAAAATTAATGCGAGTATAATTAGATAAACGTGATTTATTTCCGAAAACTTTTAAGTGTGTGCTGAAATTCTTCAGTTTATTTCATTTTGACGAACTCTGCCAGAGAATAATCATCGTACTAATAAACTTAAAAGCACTTTTATATTCTTTGTAACTTATGAGCATATATTTAGCCAATGACTATAATACTTACGGTTGTTGTAGAGTTATTTTAGCAGATGTATTGCACATTTCAATGTTGATTATTCAATTATTTTTTATAATACGCATAATGTGACCGTAAAACTGACTACATTCTCCACAGGCAGATCTTATTTACGCTTTCTATTAGTACAGCTTATTCATAGTGGCTTAATCGTGTTTATCCGAGAATCCAAATTTCTATACATATAATAAATAATCGTACGTAATTTAGTATAAGATAATGTGTTTATTTTATTTTTTAACTTATTTATAAATTAACACTCTACGCTTGTTTTAATGAATTTTATTTATTCTACCACTAGAATTGCCTTTAGTCGTATTTTTCAACCGAATAGACTATAATCATTAGAATATAAAGAAAACGTGTCTTACAGTGTAATTATATTGTTCCCACAACATGATTCGAATACTACAGCTGTAGTTTCACGGAAAGAATATTATTGTCATTTATAATTTATTCACCTTCAAAATTAGTAACGCTTTCATTTTTAAATTCGTTTTATAATTATTCAAATAACTCGACATTAATCAGGTCTAAACTTCATTCTATAATCCTTAGCGCATTATTACGGCTTGAACTAAGTTAATCTTTACGAAAGAAAAACAAAACATGAAATCTTTTTGTGACGAAGTATGGAACTCCAGTGAATATTTTCAACACAAAAAAATAATCACGCGCTGATATAAGGCAAAATTTTTGTGATTTTTCACGATAAAATCGAAAATAAGCTAAAAATATCATTATTCGTACAAGTAAGCAGTCAACTGCTACAAAACAGTTACTATGTTGAGGCAATATTATGCATATTTATATAACAATTTAGATAAACAGTGCGAGTGCACGACACGACACACATTTTTCCCGGCAAATTCAATTATCATAATGCAATTTACTTGTTTTTATAGAAACGATGTTTATTCCAACTTAATTCAATTCCTGTCAAAGGCATAGAAAAAAATGCGAACCAAATAAAAAAAATCTCTCGCAAACTCACGCTATTTATAGTTTAGCAATCAAAATCATGGCAATCCACTCTCGCACCAGAAAGCGTAAACCACGCAGTAATGATAAAACCAAGTTTTTTTGATTAAGTCGTTTATATTAGGGTAAATTTTCGTGTTATTTCTGCCGCATTGCCAATTAAATCGAGCATCATTTACACCGCTTCCGCGCAAAACACGGTGTTTTAGTTTTCGTTGCTTATTTTATTATTTGCTAAAAAAAGTAAAAACTATAGTTATTTGCTTGAAAACAGGCTCATATTGTCAATAAAGTGCTATTTATAATTTCAGTTTCAATACCAGATGATAAGAAAAACTTATGAGCGGAAAACCGAACGAAAATTAAAAAAAAACCCAATTCTTTAGCCAAAAAATTAATTAAATATATACTGGTTCGCAGAAACGAGTATAGTCTAACGATTGATTTTCTTGGTTGCCTTGTTTTGAGATAATAGTTTGTTTGGGTTTCAATAGGCTTCCTTTCTAAAGACGTTAACGAAAATTGTTTTCGTAAGTCAATCCTTATCACTGCTTCCACATTTAGCTTTTCAATCACGTTTTCAATATTTTAAGTGATTTGCGCAACGATACAATGCCCGACGAATTGTTTAATTTCGAAAAGTAGATACAATTTGTTTGAAATCAAAATAAAGGCTTAAAAGTTTATTTCGAATCAAACAAAATCTGTCGGCACTAACCTTCACTGGCGTTTTATCATAATAATTTATAGCCAACAAAACTATACATTACACTTCATATGCAGCGTAAACACTTTTATTACGTATATTTATGATTTTCAAAAAAACTACTGCTTACGATTTTAATCATCGAAATAATTCACTGGGAAAACAATTTCCATTCATAATTAAATTATGTAAAAATTCACGCCATAATCACAATGCATGTATGAGGAGATCGTGAAAATTTACTGGCAAAACGTCTAGTAATTGCAAATAACGTTACTTTGTTTATTCCCTAAGGTCTGTTTTTTAGCAATTTGCGAATTATTCGATTATATACATGGCGCACATTAACTATTTTATTCATTGCGCGGTCATGTTTATGTGGCATTAGTATTTATTGCTGGCAATTATTATGTTGCATTTCGTGCACCGTATTTACGATAATAAAACTAAAATCAATACACCTCTTTCTTCTAACTAACACAGCTTCACAGCTTTCTAACACACGTTTTAATAGTAATAAATCTATTTTCTTTTGCAGCACAATACAGTGTAAACAAAACCCGTTTAAATATAAATGTTCGCTAATCTTTTATGGCATCGATTGCAAAAGTTGTCGTTTATCGAATCTAAACTTTATCGTAGAATGCAGTAAAAGTGTAGTCCACAGAATAGTTTACGAATGCAAACGTTAAGATTAATAATCTATAGCCAGGCAACATTACAAATTGATCAGTTTGAAGTGAATTTCTTACTCGCAAAATAAAAAAAAATAACTTTAACTTCACTGCCAGCACTTTCTTTGAGAGTAGAAAAACTGTGAAAATAGTTGGTACAATAAATGTTGCGATGAAACTAATGCCAAGTTTTAATTGCGAAACTTAGCACAAAACTTTTGTGCAACCATTTGAGTTCAAAAGAATTTGTGACATTAACTTATCTTATAAGTTATAAAACAATTTTTTATATGTCGTTTTAGAATATTATAGGTTCGCGTTATTCCGATTTAATCACAAACTTCAGTTATTAAGGTAATAAAAAAATTATAATAAATTAAGTGTGAACGAATCATTTTGTCAGCTTAAAGTTCGAACTTGGCTATGTTTAGCCAAAAAAATATTATAACCAGAGTCGGGACTTTTCGGAAATAAAACATCAAAATTTCGGTCGGAACTTCGGAAAAATCGACTTTTTTGGACACATTTTCGGAAAATTCGGAAAAGTTTTTAGTAGTAAATTAATAGGTTTAAAAATATAATTGTTATTTCGTTAAGATAAGACAGTAAGAAAATTATCGAAAGAACTAATATTTAACTGCAATTTATTGGTTTTTAAATTATTTATCATTAATCTGATAAGTTTTTTACAAAAAAAACAAATTTTTCATGGAGAAGCATTGTAAAACCTCCCGTCCTAAAACTCTTCGAATTTATACAACAATTTTTTACTTAATTTTATTTTTCGGAATAAATTCGTCAACTTTTTAAATACTCCATAATTTCGGAGTTTTCGCAAATTTAAATTAGTTTAAATTTATTTGTAATAAGTTCTTTAATTCATATATTTGTAATTCCGAAAGTTTTAGTTGATAATAAAAAAGTAGGATTTCCGAAAAAGTCTCGACTCCGGTTATAACTCAAGCAAAAGCCTGGAAAATTAATTAAAAATGTAAACTTTTAGAACTTTAATAAAACTTTTAAACTTTTTATATATATTACTTACTTTCATACTTTTATTCGTATATTAGTATAGATTGCGTTTAAAAGATGTTCAACTAGTTACTAATGATGGTCGAAAGCTCATTTTATTTTGGCTTGAGCTTTAAAAATAAAATGTACTCCTGACGACTTAGATTTACAAAATAAAATTTGAAAATCACTAATATTATGAATTTGGAATATGTTTTTATATAATCCAACATAACTATTAGTGAAATATCTCTTACTTTGCATCAAAAAATTGCAATTAAGATTAAGTTTATTATTATTTTTAAAAGGCAAAAATGTTTTATTTACTTATTACTTATATGAAATTTTAAACATTTTATTGTAATGTTTGTATTTATTCTAATTATCAACACTAGCTCTCGAAGCTCATTGATTCAAGATTGAGCTTGAGCTTACAAATCTAATCTCAGAAGATTGCAAGCTTTTACCTTTAGATCTATACTAACTTTATTATTCTAGCTTGCATTGAGATTTAGCTTCTCCGATCATTACTGATAAGGTGTTAAATATATTCACCTTATTGTACACAATTTATTATAAGTCGTTCAGTATTTAATTGAGTCAGTTTGTTGTTTAAATTGTTATTGTGCTGAGCTCAGCGAGTGGTGTTCACAAACTGCGAGATGGTTTGGGGCACATATTTTTGACTCGCAGGTACAAACATATTTACTAATTACATTTTAGCAAAAGTTACTTAAAATTTAACTCATTTTAATCATTTATTTATCTTAAACGTATTTTCTAATTATTAATTAGAATAAAAGTTTGAACAGTTCATAGAACTTTCAATTATATTCGCTGATTAAAAAATTTAATTTTGTTCCTTTGCTATACAGTATATACATGTGTGTGTAATAAAACTGTCATTTTGATATCATATTTCATTTTCAAATATTTTTGCTGATTAATAAACTTATCAGCAAATTGTGTCCAATGGAATTGAGGCTTACCAGCTATATTGTTAGAAAATACTTCAAATATTTTGTTACCTTATATCTGAGCAGCCAATACTAATTTATTGATTTCTTAGGGAAAAGGTTTAACTGGTTTCGAGAACAACGATATCTTATTTTTTTAACTTTAATTAATTTTCCTCAGAATTTAAGCATAATTGCAGATTTGTGAGTGAAATACGTAGAAGTCCAACGACTAATTAGATATATCTGCTCAGTTGACATGAATTTGTTATTCGATTCTAATAATTAACTTTAATACAAAACTCTACTAATATAATATACGTTTTTTTTATTTTCCCTGTTCTCTCTGAAATTAAATAGTTAATTATTTTAATCTAGATAATAAGCGCTTTGAAACGAACTGACTTCATTAAATGCATTTACTCCGCGAGTTAATTGATCAGGAAAATGTTATATGGTCAGTCAAAATATGCGGTAACGCTTACTAACAAATGGCATAACAAGGCATAATTTTGTGGGGATAAGAGTAGGGGAGAGGGTTAGTGAGTGAGCGGAGAGAGAGAGAGAGAGAGAGAGAGATGGGGAGAGAGAGGGAGGGAGGTTGGGAGAGAGAGATTTAATCCGATACTACATAACTTTTTTACAAGGCATAGTTGAAGTTCTCCTGAAAAAAACATTTATCAATTCTTTGTATTAGCAGATCAGAGCATAACGCACTTCACAAAAGTCTGCAATAATAATATTTATGCGCAAGCACTGCAATACAGAAACTTGCACTGATCCCTCTATTTTTCTCTTCATTCTATCAATTCTTTGTGCTCACTCCAAAACTATCATCACTTTCAACGAACATTTCTGTCCTAATCTCATAGAAATTTTCCATTTGCTTCATAGTGTTTCGATTTATTTATTTACACTGTTTTGTTTGAAAACTTTAAGAGGGTTTGAGTTATAATTTAAATATTTAACTCAAAACTAATCAGATTAATGCGTGTTCGTGTGCATATCGTCTCTCGCAGCACTAAAAGAAGACTCGATGTTCTGTATTGCATAACATTATTAATGAGAAAAGATAATAAAGAAAGTAATTGATTGAAAAACCTTTGTCTTAATATTTATGAGACACTAATTGCGTAAAAATTAATATTTTTCAAATAAATGCATAAAAATATCGATTAATGCATTGCTGTCACCGATGTGTGGCAATCAATTTATTGACTAAGACTCAGTGAAAAATATTAATTAAAAAGTTTAAACAAAATTCCGACAAAACAAGCGCCACAAACCTCTGATAATATGGATCCAAAGTACTTAATGAACTCGTCGGCCAACAATTCCTCAACATTACCGCCACTTGACGCGCTTGAATGGCCAATGCAAGTGTTTTTAATCTCCGTATATTCAACCACTGCCGGGCTATCACTGGCGGCCAATATTGTCACAATAATAGTGTTGATCAAAGGCGAACGCTGTGCCAAAGACTTGAGAAAGTTTTTAATTAACTTATCGGTTGCTGACATAGCGATGGCTATATTTTCCATACCGTTCACGTACACGTTGTACATGTTCGGCCGTTGGATTTTTCCTCCTATTATGTGTCCTATTGTTAACTTCGTTCAATTGTCTTCAATGATTGTCAGCATATATACATTAGCGGCTATCGGCGTCGACAGGTATTCATTAATTTTTTTTATTGATTAATGATTTCTCTTAGTTTTTGTTATTGCATTTGCGTTTTGGTCTAACAATCAACGCGTTATTAATTATTCAAATAATTTTGTTTTTTCTGTTTAGTTTCACAAAAAACGCATTATATTTCATCTGAATAAAGTAAACCGAACAAAAAAATTATTTGACTAATTAATGACACATTGATTGTTAGACTAAAACGCAAATCCAATAAAAAAAATTTTGTGAAATATAATGTGTTTTTTTGTTATTTGGTTACTATTTTATATTATTAAATACAATTTAGGCATCTAATAAAAAACAATCATGAATAATGATTTAATGTAAATTTTATTCGTTTGATATTTTAAAATTATATTCAGTGATATATACGCTCGGCGCTCACGCTCGACAAAAAACTGACGCTAAACGCTCTCCTTCACGTTCAGTAAAATGAGTACGCTCGAGCGCTGAGCGTCAAACGAGCATCAGTTTATTTGAAAATTTAATCAAAAAAGGAAAATCTAAATTTTTAAGTTAATTTTTATGAATAAATAAAAGTAAAAAATATAATTTGGAATATGTTTAATCAATCAATTTTGGGCTACACTTATTTATCTATGTTGTAGTAAAAATTTTGAATTAAATTATCCAAAAAAAAAAATCTTTAAAAATTAAAACTTTTGATAAATGCGCTCGCGCTCATGCTTGCCTCTGAATTTTTTTCAATTGATTAATTCTTTATGTATCTCTCACCTGACAGTATGATTACTAAATTCGATATTAACATACAAGTAGATCACCATTTCAGTAAAATTATTTATACTACAGTAATGAGTTATAATATATGCCGATATAACGAAAATTTACAAATCCATGGAAATAATCTTTAAAATTAATCAAAACAAAATTTGTAAAATTTTTTCGAAATATAAGTGCAAATTATTTCCGCAAAAAATGTCTTAATAATTTAATGAAAAACCACGCGATAACAAAACATCCGGCATATTACAGGATCCGTTAATTAAATTATTTACTTATTAAATAACATGTAGGATTTTAATTAGTAATGCATTCATGGTAAACATAATCGCGAATTTTAATGAAGCTCATGTCAAACATCCTTTTAGAAAAGTGAATTTTAATAAGCGATATTAATTTGCTTATTCTTGACTATTAATTTAGCGCAAACGTGACAATTTGATGGTGTTCTTAGCAAAGCTTGTTTTCAAAGCGATTAGAGCATCGAAATTATAGCATTTTCTACATTTTTATTTCAATACGTAAAAGCATGTAATTGTTATATAAGCTCGAATTCTACGGTTGTTCTACGATGATTGTCAGTATTGTTGTCAAAAAATTAAATTAAAAGTACGAGACTTACTGTATTATTGGATATATTTTACATCATTGTTTTACATTGTTGTATTTTGCCTTGTTTTATGAATATAATTTTACATAACTTAAATTATCGTAAAGATTTAGTTTTTTATTATGGTTAACCCTTTATTTTACCTTTAGGTGGGCGTCCGTCCTTCATTTTGACGTGATCCTATAAATCGTTTAAATATATTTAAAAACTATTCAATTATTTATGTTTTTGCTTGAAATAATAATATTAGTTAAAATTTTATCGCTAGAATAATCAAAATATGTTTTCTACAACAATACTGACGTATAACCACCAGAATTTTACATAATTTGGAGTCGCTTTAGATCTATTTATAAATTATTTTTTGTTATAATAATAAATACCACATTTTAATTGCTATTTTGTAAGTTTATCTGCAAATTTTTCACAAACCGAAAAATTGTCGTCTAAATCCTTTGTTTTCTAAACTTTGAATTTTTTTATTCTGAAATATGCTTTATAAGCGATATATTATCCTTATTATATATTAATCGCTTCATCTCTCTCTCTCTCTCTCTCTCTCTCTCTCCCTCCGTCACGTTCTCCTA
>JAQIXJ010001397.1:0-21015 GCA_034700185.1 Phthiracarus laevigatus
TACATTTAAGCGATGGGTATTACTTTCATTACTATTGAGTTTAGTTATATCACATAAAATTCACTGCTTTAATGGTAAAGAAAGTAATATTATGTGCCATATTAGACGAGTGGTTTAAAACCTAAAATTCTCAATCTTTATAATACATCGCAAGCATTAGAAAAGTTTTTCTAAAAGTTTCTTCATATAATTTAATATGAAATTTTTATATACAGTATGATAGAAATTAGTTAAAATTGTGCTTATTTTTACATTTTGCTCTAAATTTCAAACATAAGCTTAGCTTATATTATAAAACATAAATAAATATTATTTTTACGTTACTGTGGTTTATTATTTTAAAACAATCATTTATTTTTCTAACGAAGAAAAATAAGTTTAACGCTTTAATAAAAAAAACAAATTATATGCAAAGAAATTTAATCTCTAAACTATAATTTTAATTATCACAGAAAAACAAGGGAAAACTGCTGCTGCATCGGTTTAAGGAAGCTGAAACTGAGTGCAAGCAATACCCCCGGGCAGACATAACAAATTTTAGAAATATGTTTTGCAATAGAAATGATAGAATGTTAGTCATGAAATATAGATTCTTATTTTCCCTTTTTTTGTGTGTTATCATAAAATCATGTTTGTTTTTTAATTAAATTTTTTCGGTTTGTGAAGAATGCATTTAATTTTTATTCTGACAGTTATTTCTTTTAATCGCCGACATATAACTCACAATATCGGCTATTATGATAAAAAAATTATTTCTTAATTTGAACCCTATCGAAATTCACTAAAGTCCAAACTAAGTAGCTGTCAGTATAAAAATTTAATTGAAAATTATTTAAAGGTGTAGTTTGGAATATCTTGATATTAATTGAATTTATAAAAGTGAAATTAATGCGAAACGGGAACATAACTTTTAAACAAAACACATTTGCCCAACAGTTTCTTTTATTATGCATCCAACACTTTTTGCAGCATCAAGTTTTTACTTTAACCATTGCATATCAGTAATACTAACATAAAATATACTAACATATAATATACTGTACATCTCCATAATAAATTATTACTGTTTGGATCAGTTTCTGGAACCTCAAAAGCTAATTTAGGTCATTTCAACAATATGTTGTTTACTTGTAACCAAAGTGCAGTATTTTGTAAATTTGCTGTTATAGAGCGACTAAACGTTAACTGTATTGAGTTTTGGAGCTGTCATATTATAATTTAGTAGAAAGTTAGTAAAAAAATCTAACATGGATACAGAAAACATCAAAATATGATATCATGTAGAACTTTTGTGTATTAAAATTGTTTTGAATTTGTGACTATTCCACATAAATCCAGCACATTAACTCTTTTTTATATTTTATAAGCAATTTATAGTTAAAGAAAATGGAATAAAATTATTTTTTAAGGATTTTATTATTAATCTCTCAGCGGATATGCTGGTTAATTCCAATTTAATTGCGCACATGTGTAAAATTAGCAGACACTGTGAAAATGGAATATTTTCTGCACTTTAGCCAACTCTCTAATGTGGAAAACTTTTAATCTTTATATGACATACTCTGGAAATTAAGGACACACGAAAGATCTTGTGTTTATTTTTATAATTTGGTCACAAGAATAATAAAATATTTAGCTATTAAAAAATTTTACATTTAAAATTTTTATATTAAATTTGTTACTCATTTACTTCATATAAGCGTATTCACCTTTTTTTGAAAAGAAAATATTCGCTTACTTTAAGTTTTAAAAACTAGAATAAAAGTTTGAGGTACAGGAAACGCTAACGACTAAAATTTAATTTTGGTTTTGTATAGAAAACATTTTTGAGTTAGAAACGAAAATAATAAATTCGACCAAAAAATAAACAAAAATGTTTTCTTATTGATTTATTAAAATTTATTACGACTGAGGACACGAAATATCGGCAATACGACGGGAATGGTGAAAATATCTGCTATTAAAACCACAAAATTCAAACAAAATTTTAGTACAAGATAAATTTTATTTGGATTATTTTTGCATGGACAAACTGAGATTTAGAATAGTTTAATCGTCCACTAGCTTTATTTATGTTTAAAATTTTCTATTTTGTCTTAAAAATCTTAAATTGGTCGTAAATGTATCCTTACACATAAATCCTGTAAATATAGATAATTATGTGTGCTTGCACTAAAATTTAGAATACATCGGAAAAACATTTTCAATGAATGCACTAGTATTCGAAAAAACATGAGAAATTAATCTATTAAAGTTTAATTAATCATCATTAATCATTTCCCGATGATTAAATATGACAATGAAATTCACGTCCTTAATTATAACCCACTTCTAAGAATTGTTTGATATATGAGTTTCAACCATATATTTTCTTTACGGAAAATGATATTTTGATACAAATTTAAGAATTTCAAAAATTCACTGTTTTAATTAAGTTTTGCACTTTTATAGATTTCTATTTAATTTTACAAAACACTTGAATTCATTAAAGTTAAACTCATCAAATCCATAATAAATATTTCAAAAAAAGACATCTTCGGGCTACTTATGCTGCGCTCGAATACATTTTAGCATAACTTCGGGTGTATATTAGAGAATTAAATTTTCTCATAAATCATAAATTTTTTAATTAGAATTCTGGTAAAAATGGTTCAAAACACATTATTAAATAATTTAAGTAAATTTGAAGATAATTCATATTTGCTAAAAAACTCGCCAAAATTTGAAAAAGATGATACCTATTTAAAAGCTATTGTTTAAAGTAATTGACTTTGTAATCATTCAAAACAATAAAAACATTTCTTTCTCATTTCTTTTTAAAATAAAACAATAAAAACTAGTGAGCAATGCTCCCTTATTGTTAAATTTTTCAAATTTAGGCCAAAAAGATTTGAGAGTGGCGCCAAACAGACGACTTTAAATGAGGAATAGATGGCTTACATTAATTATCTCTTTTGCTGAAGCTGTGGCGTCATTCTATTTTTTTAGGCTCGCAGTACATCTTTCTTATGACTAATTTTAAGTTTATCAATATCCTTAAAGGGGTCAAGTTCGGAGAGAAAGCGAGTGATTAATATTAATAAGCAGGTTATTTTAAGCAGAAAAAATATTAAACACATGAAATAAAAACTTTGTCAGTTGAAAACAATGCTATTTACATAATAATTATAGCAAATTTGTCAAATTAAATTAAAAACAAACGTTTTAGGGTTAATTTATATGTACATACTAGAAGAAGTCGGAACTTTTAGTGCGATTATCATTCAAAACGTGAATAATTTTAAGTAATTATTTAAAATAACATGACGTTTTTATTTCAGGGATACTCTAATTAAACATTACGCTAAATTATCTTTATTTTTTGTACATTTTATAGATAAATTTGAAGCACGTTTATTTATAATAATCCTTTCGACATTAATAATCCTTAAATGTCTGAAATTTAATCTCTTTTTATTTTCTTTCGTTAAAGTACCGAATTCTCTCGCATTATAATAAAAATGTTTTGCATATTATGATTGCTTATTTAATAGAAGAAAATAAAATTGTCAGAGCGTGCGTTAGCTAATAATGACACATTGATTGCATAAATTGGTAACGCGAAAGCGATGACCAATTTTTATTATTTATCTTTTAGTTCAATAAGTTGTCTTAAAGTTTATAAGTTCATTTACGTGCAATGGAATGCGCGGTTTAAAGTGTTTTTTGAAACAGTTTTTTACCTTAAATACCTTTTAATCTAATTCAGAGATTTAAAAATACTTTCGAAACTTAATCGGGAAGTATCCTACAAAAAATGTGTTATTTTTAACACTATAACACACATATCTAACAAACATAGAAAAAATATAAACACTTATGCCGTTTAACTTTTAACCCGAACAATAATCACTTTCTTTGTGTATTGTTTTATGAACGCAAAAATTCGAGAAAAAAAATAAATATTAGCGAAAAGATTGTTACTCTGTCTTAGGATGCCGTCATCGCAAATAAACTCCCAGTATCTGTTCTGCATGTCTCCTGTGGCCAAATCAAACAATTCGCGATGAAGTGGTGATCCGCAGCGATTAATAAAGTCATAAATGCAGTCAAGTGTTGCGTTAAAAGCTCTTTATGAAACGAATAAAAAGAGATTTAAATATTAAGATAAAACAAAATAGAAAGAAAAAATTTCTTTTATATGCTAATTAAAATTCTATTAAGTAGAATAAGTTATAATAAAGATAAAAATATTTTTTTTCTTTTTCCCTTTTCTATCCTTTAATATATAACTCACTTTATAAGCTAATCGTAACTTCTGTATAATTAGATTAAATAAAAAAAACTTTTTTTATTTAGTAATAACTTATGTAATAACTCTTACACGCAAAACTGGTCCAATCCTTCGGCAGTTGTGGCTAATTTGGTGGCGTCTGGTCTTTTGCCGATAGCAAAAAAATGCTTAAAACAATTATCAATTCCTCTATTATGACAGCGTATTCTTTTTGTTTGCGTACATTTAATGTGGTAATAAATTAGAAATAAAACGCAAATCGCTGTGTACGGGAGTAGTAATTATGAAACAAGCAAAACAACATTAAATGAGAGCATTATAGTTATTAAACTTTAATTTTAAAAAATGGAAAAAAAGTTTTAGAAGAGAAAGAGAGAACAAAAACAAAACGCGGAGAAACAAAAAATAATATATTATTGAACAAATAAACTGATACAAGAAATTAGCTGTAAGACTAACCCCATAAAATTATAGTCTTCATGACTGGTAATTCGCGTTTAAATCCAAAACTAGAACCTCTTTTGACTGCTTTACACAGTAATTTATACAAGTATTTTTTCTTATTTTTTTTGATAAGTTAAGCAACAATTTTTTCCTTATAGTGAGACCACTTCTGGATATAACCTACAGTTACATTAATAAATTTTTAAACTAAACAAATTTTAGACCGCTATCACGATGACTACAATTGCTCGCGACGGAAAAAAATGTCAAGGATGTTTATGTGAAAAATTCCCTTCACTTTAAAACACTTAGAAAAATTTTTCTTTACCCATTCACACGCTCCCAAAATGGCACACATATAAATCCTTTAAGAAAATATTATTTTTCAAATTACACTTTCGCTGCTACTTCTGATTTATTAGCTTATTCTCATTTAATTGCAATTATTAAATGCTTTAATCTGTTTGTTAATAAAGTTTTTTTATGCTTTCTTATTGTGAAGAGTAATGTATCCTTTATTTCAAATCTGTTTAACAATAAAAACGAGTTTCAACAGCTTTCATTGGGAATCGTAAATGATATTAATAATAGCCTAAATTATTTCTTCCCCGTATTCCCAAAAACTGTTTTGATGGGTTTGGGGAAAGTTTTGCAGAAAAACTAATTATAATTGTGGTTTAATAAAAAAATATTTATGCATAAACTAGTATGTAAAACTAGTAATTTTTTAATGTTAAGGTATTGCTGCATAATAGCCATATATCTTTGGCATACGACTAAATCAATCAATTGAATCGCTTTTTTTACGCTTTAAACATGAAAGCTATTAAAATCGTGTTCATATTTAGCATTATTTCGTATTTGCTTTTAACGCATCAAATTAAAGCCCAAAATGATGACGAAGATGAGACTGAAAAAGTTGGCGACGAAGACGATACCGAAGATGATGAAGAAGAGTATAGTGATAATAGTTCTGAAAGTGATTCAATTTCTAGACTGAGTACAGAATCTCCATCATCAACGACGACGACAACAACTGAAACCACTTCGACATTAAGTACTACTATTAAATCTGTATCGACCACTGAGATATCAAAATCTATAGTTAATAAAAATGTAATAGAATCGACAACACCATCGCCAGTTAGCAGCACAACAACAACAACAATGAAGACAACCACAATGTCAGATGAAGACGATGCCTCATCAGATGAAGATTATGAGAATGATAATAAAGAATTGGAAAGAGAGGGTGAAGTCAATAAAGAAGAAAAAGACGTTAAGGATAATAATAAAAATACTAGTAACGATCAGGAAGAGGACGAAGATTATGAGGAGGAAGAAGATAATAACGATTATTTTGAAGAATTAAGTCGTGACGAGTTAATTCGCAATTTATTGCAAAGCTATACAGCGGTGGCAAACGTTACCGCAAACACTACTAACAAAAACTCGACTGTAAACGAAAGATGGATTGATTTATTAACAGTGTTTGATAATGAAGTTCAATCATTGCTTCGTGCCTTAACTCCAATCGCTTTAGACGCGTTCTATGAGTTAAATTTATCGCCGGAATGCACCAACTCTTTGCTCAGATTCGCAACTGGTCTTCAACAGCAGCAAGAATGGGCCTTCAATAGTATGTACTTATTTTTGTATCTTTTTTTTCTTTTCTATGTTTTTTTTGTTGCTACAAATGAATAATTATCATTATTACCATATTTGTGTTATTTTTCTTTTGGAAAATCGTGTTCCGAAACGCACACACGAATCTCATACGCGGCCACAGAGATTAAAAAAAATACATTGTAGTGTATAATAATTTAAAATATTTTTCTTATTTAAAGTTCAAGTGATGAATTATTGCGCATTTCAGTTATCATCAGACTAGAGATTAATAGCGTATTCTACATACGTTTTTATTACTGTATCATTATTTGGCTGCCATACGTTTTTTGATTGAAATGACATGATCAATACATATGTAGATTTCTTTATGTATTTTAGATGTGTTTAATTTTTTATATACAGTATATTTTTTTTTGTTTTTTAATAATTTTTTCTTTTAGCATATAAATAATAGATACGTGCACTATAAAAGCAAAAACTTATCATTATTTCGTCACTCGCGCATACGTTTGATATGTTTATTTTTATTTTTGTCTCGAAACGATAATACGTAAAGCTTTCTATTTCGGATAGGATTGGGGAAAATTAGCAAAACAGATTGCAGCGAAGTTACGGTATATTAATGTAAAAGAAAGCGTAAGCTTAATTAGTATTCCAAAATGTTAATTAAAAGCATTTGGGATAATAGATGTTTCGTGCTTATAACTACACATTTAATTAACGGAATAAACGATTTATTAGCTTATTATTTAAAGCTATAGACTTAATTCTTCTTTATTACTTTTATTTCGCCTGACCCTTTCTCCCGATTAAGTTATGTTAATTTTAGTTCTTATCCCGGATTGGTTAAGATAAATATTTTATTGTAAAATCAGAAGTGCAAAACTCAAACATGGTTCGCATTTGCATATTATAGCCCATTAACTTTTAACTACAACTTCCAGACTTTTTACTAGTAGAGTAGAGTGTGAACAGAGAGGAAATGTTGGGAATACGGAATGAGGCAGATTGGGATGGAAGAAAAGAAAACAGGAAAACAGCGGAGAAAAATAAATAGAAAAAAGAAACAGATAGTCTTCCGTTATATAAAATAATCTTTTGTTACTGAAATAACAGTCCATCTGTTGATATGTATTGTATGTTTTAGTTCTTGACTCAAATGGACATTTACCGATCGGTCTGCTTAGCGGAACACTTTCATCATTAGGCGCTTATGATCAATGTCTCGAGACTCGTGTCATTGACGATGAACTCAATAGAGAAGCATTTCGTGGCCAGTATTGTCTTCTTCAGTTACGTCCACCGCTTCCTTTGATTAAAGGCAGAGTGTCTTATCATAAGCCGATTATCAGTCTTAACGGCAGTAAATTTGAGAATACTTGGTTCGATAGGAAAATCGCTGGTCGTTTTGCGATTGGTTTCTATTCCGTTAATATATACAATGCTATATGCATTCCCTCCACGTGTTCACCACAAGAATTAGATGACACTATTAAAAAATGTAACTAAAATTTCCAAATAATAATTGATTTGCTCGTTATTTTTTTTGTCATTTTAGATGTGGGCAATAATTTAGATGTAAGTCTCGGGTATTGTGATTTTGAGGCAGATACGATTACTTTGAATGTTTCGCAAAAAATCGCAGTGTGAGTATTCCATGTAATCTAAGGGTTAATAAAAAGTTAAGTTAAGTTCAGTAAAATCATTATTAAAGTTTTATTCGGTTTTATACAATAATGGCATATTCGTCCATTTATGTGACCCTATCTCGCGGCAAAATAAGGAAAAGTTCAGGCAACTAGTATTGAAAAATTTTTAAGTGTTACGTTTTGATAATTTATAATAGATTAAACAAACAATTAATGTGTACTTAGAGTTTGGTTGTTTGCTCTTGTTTTATCAGCATAGCGTCAGTTGCAATATATTATTATTATTATTATTATTATTATTATTATTATTTTTAAGGCCAGATTTAAATGTTTTTAAACTGATTAGGATTTGCAGATTTAGGAGAATCAATTTGGTATAATTGAAGTTTAACGGTTATAATAATACAGTATACTAGATTTTTTAAAATTAAATTCCTGGTATTAGTTTAGAGATAAGTTTCGAGAAAATAGAAATGTAAATTATAAAGCGATTAACTTATGTATGATTTGTGATTGAATTTCTCAGAACATCGCGCGATTAGCATACGAATAAAAATAATGTTGGCTTAAAGCCTGAGTTTAGTAGTTGTAACTTTTGATCCGAATTTCGGTGTTTGTGTAGTATTCGGGTAGAATGTCGTAAAAATTTAATTTTACAAATTTTAAATTTTTTTTAATAACGTTAGAGCTCGTTATTATACTACATATCTGCCCGAATTTTTAATAAATTAATCTGAACTACGCATAAAATTAGAAACAATTGTTTTTTGTTTTTGTATAAAATAGTTACTTTTAGTTTAATTGTAAAATTTTTCAACTTTAAACAAACAAAAATAAACACATTAGTTTTAAATTAAGTTATTTTACGCTATAAAAACTTTTGCGGTTACATATTTAATAACACTTAAATTACTGGCGAATTCGCAATATTTTTGTTAAGTATCGCCAATTATTGTCAATCTCGCGAAAACAAGTTCAAAGTCAATCTAAAGTTTAGTCAATGATTGCTATCTCGCATTGTGTTCTTCACTATTATTAAATTATAATTTTAAATTATCGAAATAGAGTTTCTTTAAAAAGCAAACATAGATTAACATTTGGCAGCATCTGTTTATATTCTCTTTTCTTGCTAGCATTTCCATAAAATAAGTTAAATATATAGATTAAGAAAAGGTGCGTAAAATTTTAAATTCCGATGAGAAAAGATGAGAAAAAAGATAAAAGAGAAAGTAAACTAAAAGAATCGAGAATTGGGGTCAATATTATAGAGTCAATATTTACATAAAATGTTGCAATCCCTACAAAACTCAACTATTCATTCAATTATATTCTTTAATTAATATTACTAGAGAGCAAATGATGGGTTAGAAACAACTTTCCGAAATTTTAGATTATATGCTGAAAACTTAATTAAATTAATATTTGAGTATAGCGTTATGTGCGCATCGATTAAAATAATAATTACAATATTTGATTATTTTTAGAATAATAGTTGTGTGTTCAGTTGCCATTGGAATAATCGCATCACTCGTTCAACTATTCTATGCGAGTTTCACTGAAACGCATCCATTTGGACGCGTTATACGGTGTTTTTCCATCATTTCAAATACGCAGAAATTATTTCACATCGATAGCAACAGATCAAATCAAAGTTTGCAGTTTGCTCATGGCATTCGAGTATTGACTATGATGTGGATCATAGCAATCCATACGTTCACAGTTGGAACACTTTTCGTGCCTATGCTTGTCTGTAAGTATAACATGTTCCCAAAAAAATTAAAAAGAAAAGTTTTTTAATTAAAATGTTAACAAAGTATCAAAAAGCAAAAATGAAAAAAGAACAAAATTTTTTAAATAAATGTCACTGTCATTAATTTTACTTTTATCAAATATGAAAGTTAGTTAATTAATTAAGCTAAAAAGTTCGCATATAAATATACCGTAGTTTTTGTTTTATTTCGTATAACGAAGTAAAGAGAGCAATAAATTTGGCAGTTTTGCGTACAAATGTACCCATAGCTTATAAAAAAGGCCCTTTACTAGAGCATCTACATTAAAATGTTGTTTTCTATTTGTTAATGAAAGTTCTACATAAATTTGAAGTCTAATTGTGATGATTTAATCAGCTAATTTCGTGTTATTTATTCTGGTCTAATTTTATAATCAAACCATTTTTAAACTCATTAAGTGAACTCGATATGATTATACTTTCTTGTTATTTCCATTTTATTGAGATCACTTACATATAAAAGTAACTGTCAGGAAAAGTAATGTTCAGCGCATTAAAGTTTAATAAACTCTATTTTTTACAGTACGTTATAAATGGCACTTGTATTATACAAGAGTACATAACATATCGCTACACTTAAAGATTTAATTAATCAATATTCTATTATGAAGTCATTTTATAACTTAAATACGTTCTCGTATTGTTTCTCTAATAGGACATCATTATTAATAATTATGATTAAATTCAAACCTTTTATAATTAAAATAATTATCCTCTATTTTCGTGATAGAGCCATAACATCTATTTTTTAAATCGGGTCATAAAGATAAGGTTTCTAATATTGCTTATCTTTTTCTGAAAAAGAATAATTAATCATAAAACATTTAGGCCTTATCAAATCAAAATTCAAAAGTTTCGTAATATTAGACTATTATCTGTTTTTAAGTCATTAATTTTAATAAATTTAACGCATAGACAAATCCATTGCCTAAAATGTTTTTATAGAAGACCAAGATTGCGAAAATCTTAAATTGCAGCTATTAATAGCCACTTAAAATTTTTTATGTGAAATTTTAATTATAAGTTGTACAACATTGCTATAAAAAAGCAAATAATTGGTACCAATACTGATGTCTGTCTTACTAATTTCTGTTTTAATAGCATTGAACCTGTGTCTGGAAAAAAATTAAATTTTTGCTTTCTTTAATAGATAGTTAAAAAAATTATTTTTCTTTAACTATTTTGAATAGAAAAATTCTTATTTAAAAACTTAAACCAGCTATTTATTCAGATATTATAAAAAATTCACATATTTTATATTCCTTGGTTTCCTAAAAATAATATTATTTTATAACCATTACCTGATTCTTGCGGGTAATTTCTAATATTTATTTTAAGTTAGCAGTATTGTACTGAACTCTTGTACTGTTAGTTTTCAACATGAAAAATTCATAAAAATTTCAATTGCTTTAATTGCCCAAAGCAAGAACATCCAATTTTGTAAACCCTTGTTATGGTGAAATTAAAATTTTAGTTTAACTTAAAATATAGCTAGAAGTAAATATATAGTATAAAATAGTATAGAATAGTATATAAAAATACTGCTATAAATAGCTTTTAAAAATGAACTAAAATAGCACTTACTGTTTAAAAGTATAAATTTTGCTTATATTTAACATCATTTACATCTATCTTATATAAAATTTTAAATCTTTATGAAAAAATTTGGTTATCATCAATTTTTCTGTTGTATTTAAACAGATTGAAAAAATTGGGAAGAGCTCACAAAAATTAAAAGATTTTAACAGCAATTTTTTCTCGTTTTAAGAAAAATAACTTTTAAATTTGCAATTTATTATTAAAAATAGCAAAAAATATGTGTACCATTTATAAATGGAGTGAAACTAATCCGACTCCATATTATTTAATTGGTGCACATAAAACAACTATTCGCTTCTAATTTATGAAATAAAAATTAGCAAATTCTATCATTTAGACTTTTTATTGATTAAATTTAGATCGTTTTGAGGAAGAGGCACGAAAATTCGGGCAAAAATTGTCAACACAGTTTATATATAATGGTTATATTTCCGTCAGTAATTTCTTTTTTCTTAGTGGTCTCGTGATTACTTACATAACAGTTCCATCGTTTAAAAAAACTGGTGGTCCATCATTCATCAAATTCGTGTCAATACGTTGGCTTAGATTTATCCCTCCACTTATAGGAACACTGTGTTTTCACTTATTATGGCCCCTTTTAGGTTCGGGTCCTATTTTCAAAGAAATGTCTAATGAGCTAACGAAGCCTTGCGCTTATAATTGGTGGACGAATATTCTATTCATCAATAATTGGTTGCTATTACCAGATATGGTGCGTTAAATTGCTTTCAAGTTATTAAAAATCAAAATATTATTAAAATGAATTTCAAAATTAGTGTATGGTTCACACGTGGTTTCTAAGCGCCGATTTTCAGCTCCATATAATCTCATTTTTTATATTATTCACGTTAAGCCGCAAACAAAAAGTTGGCTTATTTTTAATAGTATTTATGATTTTAGCTGGAATAGCGATTCCCGGTTACTTAGTATACGGCAATAAAGGTCCGCCAATGCCGTTGCCATTTAGTGAACCAAAATTGGATCAATTTTATGCTGATTTGAATGTGCAGTATCATCCGACTTACAATCACTTATCGCCATATTTTATCGGTGTATTAGTTGGATACTTTCTAACCACGGAAAATAAAAACATGCATAAATTCAAATTACCGCTTACTATCAATTTGTTTTCAGGGATTTTGCTCGTAGTTTTATCGCTATCATCGGTATTTGCCACATATTTATGGACTGGTCTTAATCTTGAGTACAGCCAAATCACTGCATCAGCTTATGCTGGTTTGCATCGTTTAGCATATATATTAATATTTGCTTGGATTGCCATTACATGTTCCGTAACGAAAAATGGTTCGCTTATTTGAAATTCTAATTTTTTCGTTGTTTTAATTAATTATTATTTTGTTTGAAATACAGGAATTCTATCTCGATTTTTGTCGTCACCTTTTTTCATACCACTGAGCCGTTTATCATTTTCAGTGTATTTGGTACACATATTAGTTGTATGGTATTTTGTGCTCCAAACTCGGCAATTAATCAGATTTACTTATGTTAACTTTGTATGTTTTAGTAATTTACACAAAATGTAAATACAAAAAAATATTAATTAATTTTCTACAACTAGTTATACGCAACCGGTGGTGTATTACTGTTTTCATTATTTTTCGCATTTATATTATATTTATTGTTTGAATCCGTTTGGAGCAATTTGGTGAACCTAGCGTTTAAAAAGAGTCCAAAATCAAGTGAGGCTAACAATAATAAGAACAACGAACTGAAACTAAGGCAAACCACTACCGAAAATAAAAGTGAAATAAGTATTAACAGGCACTTTATGAATGCCGCGTTCACTAATGATAAATGGATTGGATCGCCGCCACAAAATGGACAGAATTGTAGTGACAATGTATGTGCGGCTACAGTTCATCGAAATATTTACGTAGAACTCGGAGAACCAGATGGACATCGTTATGATAGTATTAAAAAAGATTTCGATGATAGCAACAAAAATACTCACCTATAACCTCAAAAACTTTTATATGAAAGATTATTACTTTATTATTACTGAATATTGTTAATTAAAACTGAATATAAGTTTCAGAAAACTTCGAAATCATGCACTTCGCTCAATAAGCATTATTGAAAGTATCAAATTTAAAATGTTTTATACTGTTTTATTTTGTTAATTGAATTAATTATATCGGTTGATATTTAATTTTGTTTTTATTAAAGTCCATTGTTATGGAGTTGTTATTTGAAGGCCTATAATTATTTATTTATTAGGTATAATATTAAAAGTTGTATATTAGCTTACGCTTAGTTTAACACAAATAATTCTACGCTACAAACCAAAATTTGCACCTCAAACCTAATAAAAATTGGACATTTGAACATTAGCTCAAACACTCTCATCGAGAACGCCATAATAATAATATAATTTATTCTCAGGGGTTTATAATATACTATATTACAATTAATATAATACTATTGTAATTTACTCGTCAATTTGAATAAACATTACATTACAAAAAGTAAGCTTAAATTACACATCCAATTAAGTTATTTTGTTTCTAATGATTGCAGTTTAAAATATGTATATTGGCCTTTATTATTCATTATATTTTTTTAAACGCATCCTTTTTCAAATTGGCGGTTTTAAAAAAAGTTAAACTCGCTTAACCTCTAAAAGTGTTAAAAACGCTTACCGCAATAAATGGTTTTTAAAAAAACCTGAAATGCACCACTGAAACCTTTAATAACATATATCATAATATTTCATCTATTTCTGTGTAGGATGCATATCATAGCAACCATCAATTAATCAATTCATAAATGCGTGGCAATCTCTAATCTGATCTCAATAATTAGCGCAGGAGGTGACCCCTTATACGTATAACACTAGTATAGTATCAATGGTATAACATTTCAGAATTTAGAAATCAAGTATCATTTCTTCTTACACTTCTTAACTCGATATTAATCCGCACATGTTTTATACAGATATTTCTTGAGTTTTATTTTGTTCTTATATTTATTAATACCTGTAATTCAGCTAATATTATAAGTCTTTCGATTTTCTATCCATGATAAGTCAAATGCACATTTATTAATTCGTATCATTTATAATAGTAAATGTAATTAAAGATAATAAGCGAATGATTTAATGAAATAATAATCGCCAAATATCAAAGCAGTGTCGTAATCACTTTTATTATAGAAAGCGGTTCCATTTACTATTAATGCGGGAATTTTGTATTCCGGTTTCCCATTTGCCCGATATTTGTCGGAAAATAGTGATTGCATAATATTATTAGCAGCGTTAAGATATTTAGTGTTATTCGTATATTTGTGGAGTTCAAAAAGACCAGAAGCGGCGATCGCTGACGCAGATGTGTCTCGCGGTATGTACTTATGCGCGTCATCGTGAGGTACATCAAAATCCCAGTAAGCGATACTATCTTCCGGTAAATGATCGATAAAATAATTCGCTACACCTTCTGCCGCTTTTAAAATATGACTCATTTTCGTATATCTGTATGCGATAGTAAAACCTGCCACAAGCCATGCCTGACTCTGCGACCAACAAGACTCGTCAGAATATCCTTGTGCCGTATATTTTCGGATCACATTTCCGTTAGTCTCATTGAAAGCTACCACATGATAGTGACTGTAATCACTTCGAACGTGTTCCGCAATAGTTTGGTTGGTGTGTGAAACTGCCATTTGGTAAAGTGTGTCATTTCCCGTATGTTTCCATCCTTCAAACAGTAATTCTAAATTCATCATATTATCGGCAATCACTATGAATTCGCCATTATTTCCGCTGTTCCACGAACGGGTGCATCCAATTATTGCTGTAATTTTTCAGAAAATTATTCGAAACTTTATTTGGCAAACTTTAGAAAAATGATGGGCACATTTGCTTTAATTTTTACATAAACAATTTTTCATTTGTTTATCTTAAAAAATTTATGATTTACGCAATAATTTATGAAATGTCAAACAAAGGTGCAAAAAATATTAACGTATAAGTGTCTCCTCTTTCTATATAATGTCGGATGAATTTTCATGAAATGAAATAACATATTGCAACATATAAAGTAAAAATGTCAAAATAAGGTCAAACAGTAATAGTTTCTCAGAATTTTCACTCTTAGTAAAGAACTGAAATTTCATTTTATTTGAACAGATGCCAGTTATAACAGAACTACTAGGGATACGGCATATAAATTTAAAAAACTTAATTATGGAATAAGATGGGACAACGATTAACTTCCGTTAAGAGAATATTTTTAATTTAAAGTATGAAATTTTAATGTTTCTGTTGTAGAGAAAATAATTAAATTCCAATACAGAAATAATGCTTTAATACTGGATTAATACGGGGATTGCAAATCTCAATTAGTTAATTACTTATAATAAATATTGAATTGCTTTGGCATAATAATAATCTCCATAAGTAATAGCGAGATCAGATTTGCCTGCGGCTGCGTTCGGTCCTGATGTGGTGGCGTTCACTATAAGTGCCGGCAGTTTATAGCTTGCGTGGCCATCAGCTCTGTAGCTCGAAGATGATAATGATGTCATAATCTTTGTGGCAGTTTCCAAATAAATTGCTTTCTTAGTGTGTTCATGCAATTCGAACAGACCCGCCGCAGCAATCGCTGCCGAAGAAGAGTCTCGAGGGATGTACTTATGTTGATCATCGTGTGGTACATTAAAATCCCAATAAGTGACGCCATCAGTGGGCAAATGGTCGATATAATACTTCGCTACATTTTCAGCTGCGGCGAGGAAATGCTCGGATTTTGTGTACCGGTATGTAGTGGTGAATCCATTGACGAGCCATGCCTGTCCTCGAGCCCAACACGAAGAATCGGAATACCCCTGCGCAGTGTATTTGCGTACAACCGAACCATTAGTTTCATTAAAGGCTACGACATGGAAACTGCTGTAATCGCTTCGAAGATGATTTATGATAGTTTTATTGGCATGCGATACAGCCATGTCATATAATGTTTTATTTCCCGTGATTTCCCATCCTCTGAACAGTAATTCCAAATTCATCATATTATCGACAATGACTAAAAATTCTCCTTTATTTCCTCCATCCCAAGAACGAGTACAGCCAACAATCGCTAATTTTAAAAATTATTGTTAATTCTTATCTGTTAGTTCACCCTGTTTTCCTAATTTTTCAATTTTAAGTGAAATCAGTGATTTTTTTTAATTAGAAGAGCAAACACGCGAACAGACAACATTTCAATACACGAGTGTTGTAGAAAATAAGTTTATATTAATATGAATTAAGAGTTTTAAAAAAACCAACTTAAAAGCAACTTTTTTAAAAATTACGATTCAAATAGCAATTGCACTAAAATTAATTTAACAAATGCGTTGGATTTGAATTATTAGTTATAAATGAGCATTACTTACGACTATATCTCATTGCGAGATGATTTGCTGCGTTCGCTATTATTTTCGGGTAACTTTCATTTTTAGTGAATTCGTAACCATTGTTATAAGAGCATAATATCATGAATCCTATATCATGACTATTAGTAAGGTTCTGATCTTGAACCATACCATCTGTGGCCTCAATCGCTAAAGTTTTCCATTCCACGTTTTTCGTATAATTATATAAAAGCCAAAGTACTCCGGGATAGAATCCGGCAGTCCATTGACCGCTTACTCCGCCAGTAGTGCTCCACGTGGATGATGTTGGCTCGCCTGTACTCGGGTATTGGGTTCCCGTACGAACTGTTTTTGTTAAACTCGAATACTGTTTGACGGCATACTCAACTAATTGGGTTCCGTTAAGGCAATTGTGGACATTAATTAAAACGAGAAAAATAAACGCGAGACAAAATAGGTTTAACTTCATCTTTTAGTAGTTATACGTTGACTACAGTAGAATGACGAAAATACATTCAGATTAATAGTTATTTAATGCGCCTATCATTGCGTATTTACTGATAATCGTTGGAATGAAATAAACAAAGTGATTATAAAGTGCTTTTAATTATTTTGAAATGGGTGTACTGTATGTCAAAATATTATTGGAAAAAAAAACAAAATTTGAAACTACACAAACAACGAATTCTGTAGCAGGTTTAGAAATTGACAAAACTTTTACTCCAACTCCATTGAAAGTTTAAATTGAAGATCCAATTACATCAAACTGAGTCACTATCCACTCCATTCCAACTCTAATGCAATTATAAGCTCACTTTTTAAAAAAGCGAGCTTATGGTTCTGTCTGTGACAAGTTTTATATTAATACAGAGATTTCAACGATTTCTTATATTAATAAAGGTGTTTTGCATCTTTTATCTTGAATGAGAAATTTATACATTTGGCACATAAGTATACATTAAACTTACGAGTTAGAAAACTTAGCTCTCTATGAATGTTCCGTTCTTGCTTACTAATTAATTTTTATCATGAAATCATTAAAAGTAATATAATATATTGAATTCTTTAGGTTTTGCCCATTTTTAAATTTTGCAATCTATTGAAAAATAAATGGAAAAATATATGAATTTTCTATTCCATCAATGGTTTTATTATCTAACTCCAAACAAACTCCTATTAAAACTTTAAAAATCATTCCAACTCCACCATTCCCAATAAATATTTTAATAATTACTCCAATTCCACATTTTTCAACTCTAGTACCAAAACAATCAGTTCAATTTTATAGTGGAGGTACAATTTCTAACTTAACATTCTGTACAGATCAGATGTAAGGTACGGTTACATCGTCTGAGTATTAATCCTTGTTAAAAAATGCACAGAGATTATTACCATTGTGTGCAGGGTGTCCCAGAGTGTGTCGGTCTGGAGGGAGGTTACTTTCCCACTTTTCAAAAGTTTAGGGGATGGGAGTCAAACTACTCGAATTTAAGAGACAATTTTTCTGACATCGGATAAAAAACATTTAAAAAATTTTTCCTCCATAGAGTTGTCATTTTTCATTTTTTAGGTAGGAGGAAGGTCAACTTTTTGAGGGAGGAGTAACCCCCTCCAGCCCTCCCCTCTGCGACAACCTGATTGTGTGCATAATGAACATTATAATTCTATTTGGGCATTTTATTTTCTAAATAATTAGTAAATGCTATAAAAAATTTTCACCCATTAGCTTACGTTAAACTTTTTTAGTGATAATTTTGTTAGCGTTAGTACCAAATTTGAAAAATTAACGGTAACTATTTTATTAGCTTGTTTATGTGCGGTTGGAATTATAAATCTAATCAGATTTAACATATGTTTGTTCCCAAATTTTTTCATTACGATTGATTTCCAACATTCATTTAAAATATTAGATTTTTAATATTATTATAACAAAATAAATTTAAACCTTTAACTAAAAAGATTGAATAACAATAAAATTAAATTTTTATCTAATGTCTTTAATGATATTTTTTTGTGCTTAAAATATATCCCGCATATTATATATTGTATCCTTAATATATATTGCAGTTTTCATGGTATTAAAAATTCTATTAACAATTCAGTTATATAAGGCCTAAACTTTAGGCTTATCTTACGGTAAAGTTACAACAACAATATTTAAATAATATATTTAGTAAAAGCATATTTAGTTAAGTAAAATCCAGAAATTGTTTTCAAATTTCAAATCAGAGATGCACCAGGTTAACCTGTTAAAGTCAAGAGTTAAAGTTAAAGATTTTGATGTGAGTTAAAGCTAAAGTTAAGAATTTTTTAACTCAAGGTGTTAAGAAAAAATTGCGAGTTAACCGGTTAACTCAAAATCAGATATCTTTTATTGAATTTTGATTATAAATTATTATTCACAGTAATATATATTTCTTATAAACTTATTGTGTTACAAGTATTGCATACATAAATGAAACATGTTTACAAAATCATTTATTTTTACTTTTTAGTCTAACATTAGTGGTTGGGATTGTTCTACAAAACTAATAAATTCATTAATCCTCTCTTTAAAATTATTTGATAATAAAAATTGGGTGATTTAATATTTTAAAGTGAAAAAATTGATTCAGATATTTTAATTGAAAAATTGATAAATAGCATAAAATTTGTTAAGTTAAAATATTGAGTTAACTCGAGTTCTTAACCGGTTAAAGTTAAAGTTAAGAAAGTTGTTAGCAGGTCAAGTTTAAGGTTAAACAATTCACGACACATTCATAGATAGCTCACTTTTTCTTAGGTTAATGCATAATAATGTGATAAATTAATCATTTTTCAAGTAATAAAACCCATTTATTAACATAAGAAAAAGATGTACTCGCGTAATTAAAATAAGACTGCGAATGTACAGATAGACGGACAGACAGACATTGTCAAATCCATAAGCTCGCCTTTTTTAAAAAAGTGAGCTAAAAATTTTCAGGAGTTAAGGTTAAGAGTTAAATAAAATTCTTTAACTTTTGACTTTTGTGCATCACTACTTTTTAAGCAAAGAAATATTTATAATATGTTTGACATGAATTATGTCAAAAAATTTAATTGTCTAGAATCTCGTTACGCCAGTAGATAAGCAAATCTTAGTCGAGAAATAGCTAAAACATAAACCGATGTCCACCGCCTGAAGCAATTAAACACTTGGATGCAATTGAAAACAATCATGAATTTGAAAATATGACAATAAAGAGCTTTAATACGCATTGTCTTAGAGCTATTCTATTTTATTACTTATAATTAGGGCGTTGAAAATCGTTAATTAACGAATTCATTAAAATGTTATAATTTCAATTAAAAACAAGTATTTATGAAATGATGAATTAAAATAATTAAAATTGAAGTAAACGAATTAAACGATTCAAACGATTTTAAAAATATTAAACGAATTTAAAAATTTCAAACGATTTTTAATTTTTATAACAATATTTGTGTATAATAAAAATTTAAAGTTAATGCAAGGCTGGCTTTTCAATCAAAATCAATATCTAATTTCATTCACTTCAGAAAATTCCAGTTTTACTGGAAAAAATAAATTGTGAAAGTTGTCCCATAGTTTTAATCGAAATAGAAAGATTTTTTTATGAAATATAAATCGGCATTTAGAAAGAGTTTATAACATTAAGTGAAGTTAAGATATAAGTATTACTTGATTGTTTATTTTAACTTATTTTTGTAACTAAATTTATAAATTTTTCAAACGATTTATCAAAAGATTTTAAGCCTTTTTATTAAACGATTAATAAACGATTTTGTACCCTTTTTTCAAACGATTTTTAACGCCCTATTCATTACTTAGTTTGATCACAAGTCCTACTGTTTGTACATATGCTTTGAAAACAAAAAACAATATATTGATAGGTTAAAAATAAATATAGTAAGCTTAGTAAACAATAAATGATTTTTGTTTAGTTTTTTTAATCAGAAGACGTAGTAAATTACTGTTACCCATTATTACGTTAACTCTTGATCAATATAAAACAAGGTGACAATAATTTTTTTAAGTAAAGAAATTCTTTCAATGTTTTTAAAAAAAAATTGTAAAGCACAATATACTTCAAGATAGACACGCCAATAGCATAAATATTTAGATTGAAATAAAAAATTTTAATTCAATTTAAATCAATTCATTTATTTAGTTTAAGAATATCCAACAAATTACCCACTAATTACCAAAATCATTAAAAATGCAAATAAATGGTTATTTAGATTTACTCTTTTTTGTGTTC
>JAQIXJ010001398.1:0-21006 GCA_034700185.1 Phthiracarus laevigatus
ATTGTCGCTTAAATCCGAGTAGTTTGACCCCCTCCCTAAAATTTTGAAAAGTCGGAAAGTAACCTCCCCCAGACCAATACAGTCTGGGACACCCTGATCTATTGCATTAAGAAGAAATGTGTCTGTCTATGATGCCCGTATCGGTTGGGCTTTTGGGCTTTCACTTCACCCCATTTGGGCACATGTAGGGCCAGTATGCTTCACATGCGATGTTAGCTTTGATAGTTGTACGCTATTATCAGACAGGATTTAACAGTTTAACTCACATCAATTATTTAAAATCATCGAAACTTTTAAAAATTTCCAAAATTAAATAAGGTAACTTCTAAAACAGTGAGAAGGCCGAGAAAGGTCATATTTGTAATTTATAATTTTTTAATATTTTTTTACCCTATTTGCCCGCCAAAGTGAGGCTTATAGCCTAGTTTTATATGAGATATAAAATACTTTATAATTAATAGAGAACTATTTTATAAAATTGATATTTATTGGTATAACCATAAAATTGATATTTATTGGTATAACCATAAAATTCGTACAATTTTAAATATTCTTGAATTATTTTATGTTTATCTCAATTCTTTTTCTTAAACTTGAAAATTTTACGACCAATTCTTATGCCCACATAAATGACATTGTTAAATGACTCTTAAAACTAAAAATTTAGCCTAAAATGGTACATCTAGTAGAAGACTTCATCACATCTACCTCTTTATACTCTTCACTGCTAGCCAACCTAATCTCGAAGTTAGTAGCCTATAAAGGATCGACAATTTTTTAATTTATTTTTAGTGATGATAATTATTGATTTAATATTTATATATTCAATATATTTAACAAGTTATTAAATCATAACTTATTATATTTTAGTTAAACTTTATTAAAACTTTAAAAAATAAAAAACAGCTACAAATAACAATCAATTCAAAAATTATTTTTTTTAATAAATAATCAAACAGGTAAGGTTATTGGGCCATAACTCTTAATAGCTTATCAATAAAAATACAGTTAGTAATGTTGTAATAGTTCACAAGTCTCTGACAATGTTTTAACTTCTGTTTTTTCTGTATCCAAAAAGTAATTATGATATGATTGGATCGGATATAAAACGGGGACAACAATAATTGAAGTTATTGTTAACACCTCCTCTTTAAGTTTATTCTGGGCTCGAACCCTTTATATTTGTTTGGAAATCGACTACTTGTTGTCATAAAAAATTCAATGTCAAGTCCATATCATCGTTATTAAACTAATGCTTCATTAAATCTTACAAATCTTTGCTGTAAAATTGATTATACTTAATAATTTTGGATACGCTTATAACCGTCAATTCGATATAATAAAGAATGCTGGTAAGAACTTGTTAATTCATTTTTATTAAAGCTATTCGTTTTATGCAATAAGTTTTTATTATATGAAGTTGTGATCAAATGATTCATAATTATTCGTTAGCAGTTTTATCTTCTTTGATATTTCTATTTGCTATTCTTGTTTTTTCCTGTTTCTGTGTTTCTAAGAAGTATTTCATTGCTTTCGTAGATTTACAATTAAATGTTTATTAGAAATGCAAATAAAAATGGTAATACGCTAATTTATTGCATTTCAAATATTGCAATAAAAAATTTAAAAAAGCTTTATCTTAAAGTTTTATCTTAAAATTTCAAACCTTATTTCTTATTACGGTAATAATTTACAAAGTTTATAATAAAATTGCATTCAGTTAATTTGGTTTTCTTATTTCAATTTTAGCAAATGGTTAATTTATTAAAATTAAAAATAAAATGGACCCTAAAATGAAGTTTTAAAAAACATTCTTTAAAATTCTATAAGCATAATCAAGAAGTAAAATATTTTTGAGAAAAAAACGAAAATATTGTTTGTAAATTCGTTAGTTTAACAAAAATTACACCAAATAAAATAAAAATTTAAACTGTTTTATAAAATATTTATGGGGCATATGCGATATAACCTTATAATTTATATAACAAAAATTTATTTTTGTGTTAATTAAAAATTTTTCAATTTTCTCAAGAAACTTTTATCTTTTGAATAAATATTATTATATAACCGAATAATACCAAGAAGTATCAAGATATAAATAACTATATATCTTTAGGCTAATTCCATAAACACATTTTTTGTAAAAAGTGAGCTCATAAAATTATGCTTTATAAGTAAAAGTATTACCAAAGTTTTTAACGGAACATTTTTAATACAAAAAACTTTTTTGCAATCTAAAGAAAAAATATTATATAAATAAATAATAAAACGACTCATATTATGCAATTGAGCATTGATTGATTAACATGAATAGTCTAAGATTTAATTTATAAAATAAAAATAGCAAATGCTATCGTTTTGGAGATCTACTAATTAAGATATAATTTCTTCTTTATCTTAAAATAAATGGAACTATAGACAAAATGTCATATTATTTAATTATCTTACATGACCTTAAGATACTCTTCTTTTATTATATTTGTTTGTATACTAATACTATGGTCATTTAGATAATTAAAAACTCTATCTGATTGTTTAATAACTAAATTTTTGTAATCACTATTTTTAATTTAAAAAATTCCCACCGTTTAATAATGCAATGATTACATAGTTCTAGTTAATAGATAATTTCATAATTATTATTAATAGATAATTTCAACGACGTATATATTTTAATTTTTAGTTTGTAAAATAGTTATAGAATTTGCTATAATTGGTCATAAACGAGATAATAAATTTACTAATATACCAGCACTTGATTCTTAAACTTATTTCACTCTAACGGAAATTCTACTTGAATTTTTTCATTTTAGATCAAATCATTAAAGACATCTTTAATATTTGCATTGAAATTAAGTCTATTCTTATGGGGAGCAAAGTATATCAGTGGTGTTCACTCTATACATGGTTCGGCAACATATGGATTTCCCTCCGAATCTATAAGCGCAATATCTGTTATGCCTTCACATTCATATGCCTTCAGTCCTAAAAGATCTTCGTTTTATGGTGGATTTACCACTAAGAATGGTTCTCCATCAACATTAGTGGCAATTCCTCTATACATTAAAAGTTCTAAACAGTCAAAGCCTCCGATACTATTTGATATACTTTCTTCTTCTTTAACCGAAAATTCACCAAAAAATAGGAAACTCGCTGATACTAAACAAAAAGTTAGCAATTTAGTAATTTAAATTTAATTTATAAACATTAATAAAGAATTTTTTTTAAATAATCCCTTGTTTAGTCAAATAGTTCATCGTATGAACCACAACAAAAATATGGGATTAAACAAGAACAATATCAAACAGAACCGAAAAAGATGGATGAATATGCGAATTACGCATCAGCGGGATATGCTTCTGACGAGAAACAAGCAGCAGGTGTCGCATCACAATATTATAATAATTTACAACAAAATCTGAAACCTCAATCTAACAATAAACATTCTATGAGTCAAAAATCACAGATAGATAATTCGCAAAGAACTGATTATTCCGATATATCACCTGCTTTTGATCGGTTTGGACTAAACAAACAAACGGATGCGCTAACAATCTACGATTCAAGCGGCAGTTTCGCGCAGTTTTCTGATGGTGAGCTTAACGAGGAAAAAATATTGCATAAAAAAAGGGAAAACATATCATATATTGGATCAAATCCCAACATCGGCTCATATAGCAACATAGCTCATGATTCAGGATCTAACAGGCCATCAAATACAGTATTACAATATTCTCCATCTCAAAGCCATTCAGAAGTTAGTTCATACTCGCCATTTCTTAGGAATAGCGGTTATGGCAATTCAGGACATGCCACTAATGAGCAAATTAATAGCCAAAATAAAGGACATAACAACGCAATGTCTGCCAATTCTGCGGATACTATACATTCTGCCGCATCTAGTTATTACAATCCCACTTCAAATTCAGCTAAAAATAGTTATAACTCTCCATATGTCACAGTAAAACCCATTTCTCCTCATAATATGCAAGAAAATTATAATTTAGCATCAAATTTCAATGAATACAATTCTGAAACAAATAATGGTGAAATAAAAGATAACGATGATAGTTATGACTATCACTCCAGTAATCCACATAATAGCAAAAAAAGTAATGGATATGTAATACCTTCATCGAATTCTGCGAATTTGGACTGGTATGGTAAGCATACTTCTTCTACTGGTTATATGGCTAAATCGAATGATGGAGAGTGCTATGATAGCAAAGCCATACACGACAGTGAGTATTCATTCTCACCAGTAGATGATCAGAAACCGATAGCTATGAAATCATTGCACGCTCAGCTGCCAACGCAAACAAGTAGTTTAACGAGTTATGAGGCCGATCATATCGATCCATCAAAGTTAGACCTCAAAATTGTTCACTTACCAATCAGTGTACTAAAACGTCTTGTAGCCAGTGGTGAATTGGGTTTGCCAAGTTTTCAGTAAGTTTTTTTAGCACTCACTTCAAGTGGAAACCAGTTTTGTATTCCAAGTTTGTCTATGATAACAAATGTACGATAATAATAACATACCTTTTTATTGCGATAGACTCTGTATTATTGAATATCACTATAATTTTTTTGTTTTTCTAATTTACGAACAAAAGTGTTAGTTAATTGCAAGCGATTTTTGGGCAAAATTGGATCACTTTTTGTTAAAAAAGTATATAAAGATTTTTCGTAAAACAACAAATAATTATTCAATTAAGCACAAACTCTGTAATTTTTTATATCAAACTGAAGATTTCTACATTAAAATGTTTGTTTTATATTTAAAATTACTCACAAAATAAGGATATAACAAATTTTTAAAAAAAATTGAAATCTTTTCGAGCTTAAAGTTTTTAATTGTCCAAAGTTTTAAGTAACAATAAATTAAAATGTATTTTAAATTGAGAAAAAAAATAAATAAAATGAGTGTATTGTTTTGGAATAAATGAGTTTCGATAGCATTTACTTTTAACCAACAAAGAGTTTTTAAGTATAATAATGTCATTATCATAGTTTCGTTTTGCTACACTCATTTTAAAACACATTTAACAAAGTTGATCACATCATCATTCAATTTACTCCAGTTCATTGTTTTATAATTCCGTTAATTAGACAAAAATCAATTGTTGCAAAAAGATTATAAAATATTAAAATATATTGAAAATATTCCTTAGAAATGATGCATTTTAGAGAATCTTACGTTCGTTAATATTTAGTACTTGTTAATTTCAATTTTAATTAAATTTGATTAGATATATTTTGCGCAAATAAATAATCAGGATTTAAATATTCTAATATAATATTTGAACAATTTACATATTATAAAATTATTACAGTAAGAACTTTGAAATTCAAAACAAGTTCACAACTATCAACAAAAAAATATTATATAACTTATTAAACAGTATCAGTTTTAAAATATTTGATTATAATAATGCTAAAACAAATAAACTTCAGATCATTGTGTAACTCTATGCCAACAATGACCTTAATTTTTAGAAGCAGAAACTTGTTATTACAAATCGTTTTAAAAAGAAAATTAAGTAAATATTAATAAAATAAAATTAGGATTCGTTTAAAATGTCTCATAGATTATCAATAATGCTAGTCTGAAGCAATAATCATACAGTATAAAGTAATTTAATTAATCAAACTTGTTTTAATCGAATATAAATGACTATGTTTAAGCGAATAATGATATTGATTTTTAAAAATTACTTTAATATGATTATAAAAATGACATAAATATAATTTTGTTGGGAAAAAAGTGTGCGCTTAGTGTTATACTCAACTGGTTTATTGGTGATATCAGGAATTTCCGTGTTTTCATAGTAACTGTTTATTGAATAAAAGCGAAATGATTGACAATTAAAGGAATCGATTGAATTGAATGAGTGGTAACAAATAAGATACAATTCCCATTGTGTTTGGTACTTCCTCTCCCTTTAATTACAGTCAGACAACAGTTTATTTTTCTTAGTGAAAGTAGTTGTGAGGTATGAAAGTGTCGTTTCGTTTCAATGAGTTTTGCCAAATAAATTGCAATTTGATGACATATTCAATACACGGCGGCGGCTATCATGCGAAAAACCATGAAAAATAAACAAAATTGTTTAAATGCTAGTATATAAGCTCAGAGCCAAAATTAAAGTTTGTCATTCAGTTTTCAGTTTTCATTCGGTTTTAAGTGCTTCGAAACATAATATCTTATTTTGTTATATGTTTATCACTGTAATGTAATAAGGATTAGTGCCATCACATAAAGTCTTAATTTTAATTATGTTAAAAAAAGTAAGTTCGCAAACGTGTTTCATTTTTTAAAAGTTTTACTAATAGTATTTCCAATCTAAGATTAAATAATTTATTATAACTTTAGTTTTGCAATGATTTATAATTCATAACATAACGAAAAATTTTCGTATTATTTGCTTTTTTTTATAAATTTATTTGTTTTGAAACCCGTTTCGGTGAATTATAACAATGCCATGATTATGGCATGACTACCAAAATTATTTGATCACGAATTATAAATTTATAAATTGTTTATAAAAATTTTCATTTTGCAATCATTGATCATGACTTTTTGTTTTACATTAAAATATACAGTAATAGCAAACATTATAACTTATAAACATTATAAAAATATATTTCCATACGATATTTGCAGCAAGAAAACCATCTATCATTATGCTGTGTGGTTATCCTGATGGTAAACACATTAATGGTGAGATCATCATCACTGTCTGCGTTAGAAAATGTGAACACATCACTGTTAAACTCAGCCGAAATAGTTCATCAAACATCAGCAAACGAACCGAGAGAAGCGATTATACCTATATTAGCGTCCGCTCCTGAAGATCTTCCATATTTTCCTGAGGCTCCAGACTTTCCTCACGTTCGTTTGCCTCAAAATGACGATTCTGACTCTCAAGACTCTCAAGACTCTCAAGACTTTGAATCTGATTCGAGACCTATGCGCAGGTCTTCAAAAAGAGCTTCACGTAATGATGATTACGAATATCAAGATGATATGCCATTAAAAAGCGATGATTTTTTGGATGATGGCAAACCTATTAGACAGAAAAATAAATATAGAAATGAAAAACCAGCCAAAAGACTTGAGAACTTTTATAGAAACACAGCGATGAGAAATCAAGATTCAGGATTTTACAACGACAAACAAGACGACGGGTTTGACGATAATAGAGATCATGTTAAGAAGTCTAAACCAAAAACTAAGCCTAAAAAACTTTATAAAGCTATAGAAAGAGTTTATTTTTACCCGCGAGATGAAGACGATACTGGACCTAATAAAAATAAAAAAGCTATGAATTCATTGAAGTCATATATGCCTGAAGATCCATATCCGCCGATGTCGTATGAAAACCATGAAATACATCACGACGATCCTAATACACGTGACGATCCTATTAGACATGACGATCCTATTAGACATGACGACCCTATTAGACATGACGACCCTATTAGACATGACGACCCGATTCGACACGAAGACCAGATTCACCATAACGAGCCTATTCGACGCGAAGATTACATTCAACACGACGATCCGACTCTGAGTGAAGAACCAATTAAACCTCTTTATTCTGAACGTAAACGTCGTAATCCTCGATCACAAAAAGTACATATTAATCATGGATCAGGTGATGATTACAGAGACAATACAGGCAGTGCTGGAGGTAATCGCGGTAATCATGATGATGGCACCCAAGCTCTTATTGCTAACGATGCTAAAGAATTTGGAAAAGAGGCTACCGATGAAGCAAATAGGTTTGAAAAATTTCTCGATAATTTAAAATCGTTTGCAGCAAATAATGAAGGAGAATATGACGCTCCACGAGAAAAAGCAAAACAGAATAACTTTGACCTGCAGGATGACGCTCCTGATGTTCAAGATTTTCCTGAAGTACACTCTCCCGTGTTTCACGACACAACTATAGATCACCCGGAAGAAGATCGAACAAAAGAATACGATCATAATATAGGTCATTATGGAAAACCGAATGATTACACACGAGAGAAACTGTCATACGATGCCCAGACTGACAAGAATAATAAAGATGACAGAAAGGGTGGCCATAAATACCATAAAGATAGGAGACGTGCGAAAAGACCTCAGATGAGACCACAACCACATATAAGTGACGAAGCGTTTGAACAAAGACGACACGAAGTTGCGAGTCTTATTGACGAAGAACCAGATGAAGCCGATTATTTGTCAAACTCAGATGTTGTGAGTCAGCTTAAGAAATCTGAATTGAAATATAATACTGGGATTGATCCCATTTATTCGTCCCAAAGAGATTTTGATGAAGTTAAGAGACTGGAGAAGATGATCGAAACGGTTGCTCTGCTCAATAAGCAAAAGGAAAGGGCAGCGTCTAGTAATCACGATCAAAACCAGTTTAGTGAATCCAAACTGAAAAAAGTGGAGAAAAAAGTGGAGAAAAAAGCTAACAAAAAGAAAATAATCAGTTAATTAGATATTAATTGTTAAATGATTGATTTTTTTGAGTGATTTTTAAAAACTTTGATTACATTTCCAATAGAAGATTCAAGATAGAGAACAAGTAGTGTTAAATAATAACGACTATAAATAAGTGACTCTCTATGGTTACAACCGAAGAATTTAGTTATAACTGAATGAAGTAATACTAATTATAGGGAAAATAATAATTATTAACTAACTTAATATTGTTTTTCATTAATGTTTTATATTTTAATTATATTTGGTTTTTATTTTTTATATATATATATATTAGATGATAGCAAAGTTCAAATATTAATTGCTAACATAATTATGGTAATTATAGATTGTATAGAAAAAGGGGGAATCAGTAAATATATATCTCACTTTAGTTTTGGAAAAGTGGGGGTAATTTAAAGGTTATAAGTTGATAAACTTATAAATACTTGCTGTATTATAGTATTGAAAATTTTTTACTAAATGTATTTATAAATGTTGAATAAAATTTATTTATAATTATTTTTCGATTGAGATACAATTAATAATTTTAAATCTACAAATAACTATATTTTATCCGATCCACTGTTGCCGAACTGTTTTTTAAAGTCAAAAATTTTTTGAAAGTTTAAACAATATTGGAAATAAATAATCAATAATAATTTGTACATTTAGTTTTTCTTAAATGCTTGAAAACCATTCTCCACTGACGTTTCAAAACCTCGATTAGAAAATTAGGGATCAGTAGTTATTCAGCAGTTCCGATGTAATAAAATTTTAAAAGGCCTTATTTATAATACTGATACAACTAGACTTCCTCATTAGTGGGATGTTTTTCATAACACAGAAGTTTCTGATAATCCCCTGAACTTTAAACAAAAAATCAAAACGGGGTTCACATGTAATGTGAAAACCAAAGTTTGTTTGTCTATCAATCGTATCATTCCCTGGCAAATCATTGTCTGAAGTGGCCTCTTTCATGTCGCACTGCATGTTTTAATTTTTCACAAAAACAATAATGAGAGTGAAATTTGAAAGAGACCGCTCTATGGCGACGAGTAAGAAAGATTTTATCGTTATCTATGGTCAAAACTACATTGAAATTTAATAATGACCCAAACAAAACATTTATTGAAAACGCCTAAATTTCATAACATTAATTAATCGATAGTTTAAGTTTTGTTAATTTAGTATAATATAATACAAAATATTAATTATTTTATTATCAATTTTTTATTAACGTTAGTTAGTTTTGGGGTGAATAAATAATGCAATTATCTATAGTTTCAAATAAAAAATATAAGTTTATTTTAAAAATTTGATAATTTTTACAGTTATTTACCGTAAGTTAAAAGATTGAATGTAATTTAATGTAAACCAAAATAATAAATTTATCACTTATTACATTTAAAAAAATATTATATAATTTAAAAGAATGTGGTTAAATTCATCAGATTTCGAGCACTTGGTTCAATTATTAATTATCAATATTATGCTACACAAAATAATTAAAATAAATCTCTGTAAAAACTATATTAACTTAAATATTTACCACAAAAAAATTCAATAATAATAAAAAAATTGTTTTTTTAAGTTAGAAATATATCTTAGGGTTATTGACACATGAATTATTCAGCTGTCAATACTGTCCTGTCTATCAAGTGAATCGCTACTAGAACTATGTATCAAATCGGAAATCTCATCAAATTGTCGTTGTTTTTTCCTAACATTCCAATGAAGGCATTCGGCTAACGAGTCAAACCAATCACTAATTTGATCTTCAGCGCATATCGAAGGAACAGGATATATCGATGTGGTCACACGCAAACTATTTTTGAATTTGAATAATTGAGTTTTAATAATGGAAACAGTGAATGATTGATTGAAATCAACAATAATATGTTCAAACCTATCTCCTAACTGTATTTCCTGCCTCTTTCTCCCATCAAACGAAACCCATGCGGAATTTCGAGAATCGGGCGAAACACATATTTTTAACTCAACGCCTGCCGGCACCACAATAGGACGGAATGACAATGAATGAGGACATATAGGAGTAACCATAATGGCTGGAACACTTGGATGAACCATCGCAGCTCCAGCTGCCACTGCGTACGCAGTGCTTCCCGTTGGTGTCGATACGATTAACCCATCGCCTTGTACTGTAGTGATGTATTTGCCATCAATAAATAAATCGATATTTGAGAGATAAGGCGACGGTCCGCGATCCACCACAACCTCATTCAACACTAATTGACACGTATTTGGCTTCGTTAACGTTTCAATTACCGAAATGCTATCATTTTTTCGAACAATTAAACATCGAAGACGGCTGCGCAATGTCAGCGCTGCTTGACCTAAACAAACAATGCATGGGAATATTAAAATTGCCATAATAATGTAATCAGTAAGTAGTCTCACACCTTCCAACACGTTAGAAACTTGATCTTGAAAATTATCAAATTCAAAAGGCGTCAAAAAACCTAAAGATCCCAAATGAAATGCCATTACAGGCGGTACACTTTGCTGCAAACAAATTTTATAATTCATTAATAGTAAGAAATCTATGCTTAATTAATAATCCTAATACATAAAAGTTTAGATTTAGTAAAAATTTCCTGATAACTCTGAATCAACAGCGGTAACAATATTATTAATGTATTTAACATTATGTAATGTATGTAATTTAGACGTTATAAAAGCAGGCAAAAATAACTTACAAGCAATCTGTAAAAATTTATAGGCACTGCATTAAAGTTTTTTTTTAAAAATAACAGAATACTGCACTTTATTATACAGTACACTACATGTATACATAATTATTATAATCTGTAGTTAAAAGCAACTATTGGCTATAAATCAGTGATGCGACACAAGTTTTAATTATTGCACCGATCAAAGAGTGCCTGTGGTACTGTTTAATATGGTATCAATAATTTAGTAAAGAACAATTTTTTCACTTCGAAAGATTTAATTTCATATTTGATTAACTAGATAACTGTAAATAAATAGATATATAGTGCATTATTAGGCTATACATACAGGCCTAAAAAATTTACATCTATTAATCTCTAATTATTAAAATTATTACTATCTCTCTCCTCTTCCTTTCAATCTCCTCCTCTCAAGCAAATTATTTATTAAATCTATTTTTTAAATTAAATAAATCAAGAATGAACATTTAAGATAAACATAGGGTTCAAGACAAGGTTTAAAAATTATGCTCTAAGAATTTCCGAAATTCGCTGTTTGAGTGAACCCATCTATGCTCCATTTATTGTTTACTTTCAATCCTTGTTTGTTTTATATTAAAATTGTTATACTCAAATCATGTAATTACAGATTAGCACGAAATGCTGGATTTTAACAATAAACATGTGCATTAAGTTATTGTCATATAATATATTATCGCCTTTGCGCTTCAGTATGAGCTAAAAATTTGGCGTTTTTATAAATACAAACAAAAAATTTAAGTGTTATTATGAGGAAAATTGCACGAAGAAATAATCGTTACCTGTGGAAGTTCCATAATTTAAATATAGAAATTTTACCTGTTTTTAATAGACGTCACAATTGACGTATATAAAAAAAACATTAATTTACATAAAAAACAAAACGAAATTTTAAACTCCCTAAGAGTTAATAAAATAGGAAATAACATAGAAATATTTTAACAAGTTAATAATTAAATTGGTACGTTTACTCTGTAAAATAATAAATTTAAAAGTGATATATTATCTATTATTTTAAAAGACTTGAAACGCAAATATTACATAATAAACCTGCAAAAGTAATCAATAATTCCCCGATAATCTAATCTGAACCACTACTATAGACCATATAAATTTATAATTTAATGCGATTAAATGAATTAATAAAATAATAGAATAAAACTAAGGAATATTTACCTGGAATAAAGAGGACGCGTACAATAAAGTGCCGTCGCCTCCAAGACAAACAATAAAGTCAACCTTATCAGTCAAGTCATCTTTTCCTTCTTTAAACGTAAAAAGTTTATCTTTAAATGGTGAAAATGATTGATTGTTTCTTAACTGTGGATCTTCCAGTACCGCTGTTTCCACATAAACTGACATATTTTTTTCCTTATAGTAAAACAATTATAAAAGAATTTTAAAAAATTTAAATAATTAAAAAATGAATTGCAATTCAACTGAAAAACAATTGCGGCGATCGATTAAAAATGGCAAACGATTATTAGTTCAGTTTCATTCTAAAACATACCCATATTAAGAACCTCACCAAATCAATGAATGGTTGAATAACTTGAGAATCGTGGATTTTTTTAATTACTAACACAGTAAGCGGTGGCTTATTCCATGTCAATCGCTGACACGCTGGATCCTGTATTGTCCTAAATATATTACACGTTATAATGACATAATCATTTATATTTTTTTAACGCTTATTCTAAAACTAGAATATTTAAGCGAAATCATTATGGTTACTAAGCTTTGTTGAGTTATCTCTAATCTATTACTCTTCAATGATCCAATTCATAATATTTCCTTTAACAATATTATCATTTAAGTTCGAGACAACAACTAATGCTGGCTCTATTATCATTATTATTATTATTATTATTATTATCTATATATAGATAGTTTTAATTACGCCGTGTAGTTGTACTTACAATAAAATTCTTCGCTGCAATTTCATAAATCTCATCTTAAAATATTTTCGTTATCTTATATGGAGTATTAACTTTTCAAATCATTATATTAAACTTGTGCTTTTCTTAACAAAACGAGTAGTAAATACTTTCATTAATATTAATCCGAATCTCCTATTTATATGTTCGCAAAAGTAGGAGTTTTGTCTTCGCACTCGTGTTTGATGTTTTATTTATTACATATTGGATTAATTTTAATTAACAAAAAATACTATATTTAAGACAACAAACGACAAGATAATTTTGCAATTCGGCAAAACCCGCCTATCGGCCTAATTCGTCGTTTAAATCGAAGGCTATTTATATTTACGATTTGGATGCAAATTTTTTAATAGCAATTAATTGTATACGATTTAAAGGTTGTAATTTGAATAGAGAGGCCTTTTCAAAACTTTTTTCGATTTTAACATTTATCTGTCTTTCGATATATTCATATGACTGAATTTGCGTCAGATATTTTTAATTAGATATCTCTCAAAAATAAACCGTTTTACGTAATTTTTTACAAAGTTTTGCGCTTTAAATATCAAATTCAAGATTTTAATTAATCATTTGATAATTTTTGAATTATTTCTCCAATATTTTTTAATAGTATTTTTGAATAATATAAAAAATATTGATTAAAAATTAGCATTTTTCTTGTTTCGTTACTCATCAAAAAATTATATCGAAGCATATATTATTTCAAAGTTTAATATAATAAATATATTTAAACTATAAGATTACGTTTAATAGCCTAAGTTTGTAAAATTTGTTTTTATGCGTCGTCGATAAGTTTTATAAACGAAACCGAGTTTTACAATCAAAACCTAACAACACTCTAATAACCGAAAATAAAAATGTTGCACTAATAGGTGTTGGCATAATGTTTTAAAATTTATCAAAAATTAATAATTAAAATAAGTTTAATAGTGGTGACAGTTTCGGCATTTTTCAAAATAAAATTTTAGTCCAAGATTATTACATGACAGTATTTACGGCGAATATGACTTAATTTAATTGTGAAAGTGAAACAAGAAAATCAAAACAAACACAAGGAAAAGACATTGCGCGAAATAGGTTCAGATGTCCTCCACCTGATGATTTGTGCGTCAAGGTAATGCGGTCAGTGGGTGAATGGCAGTATGCTATTATGCTAATAACTATACTACAGTATATACTATAATATGTATACCGTATATGTAATACTGTTTTTGTTACATATGCCGCATTTCTATTACATCATTTTACTGTTCGATATATGAATGCGGATTTAAAAGGGAAGTAAACGAAAATATTTTATTTTTAGTTTAGAAAAACATTTTAGATAATAGAATTTCGAAAATAAATGAAATTTTGAATGACTTACATAACCATATTAGTATTTTTCAAAATCCTAGCACAGGGTCCAAACTGGCAAATCGGATTTGGAGCATTTAGTGAACGAGTTCGCCTATTAAATGGTCAAATAATTGAATTATTAATTAGAAACACCCATACAAATCATCACACATTTACAATCTGAACATTTGTTTTAATAGTTAAAAACTAGTTTTTATTTAATATACAACTAAACAGTAAAAAGTTGTACACTTTTTGAATTGATGATTAAAGCATTCAGCGATGAAACACTTATTGGTTGTCATGTTGTGATTATTATTATCAAAAAAACTTTAGATGTAGTAACTGTAACTAAACTGAACTGAATGCGAGTGAGAGACTCACGCGAATGTACAGCTCATCTATAAGTACATTTAACTAACCAAAGGAACATCTAAACTCATATACATGTATGTATACGTATTACTGATACAGTATAACGCTTATATATAGTGTGTTCAAGAACAAAGCATAAACTGAGCGACAGGTATACGTCAATAGATTAGGTGTGTACTTATACAACTTAAATAGCTATATATTCAATATACAGTACTGGTAACGTATACTGTATAAGCTTACGGTACGTAAATATATATCTTATTCGCAAACTTTTATTCATTGATCGCATCTCATTAGACAACGCAATACGAGTCACGTTATTACAGATTTACTAATAAGGAACATATACTTTAATCGCCGTCCTTCGGCCATAAACCAAACCAAGGATTTTTTGTACTCAATTTCGAAAAAAAGTGTGCACAAAACCAATGATAAAAAACACTCGAACTGAAAAAACGCGAAATCACTCTAATTGAAAGTTTGTATAGAAATACTATACTCGTAATGTTATAGAGGATGTAATGTCCGGGATGTTCGCATTCCGATTATCGAAGTGGTCTACAATTTAAATCTACAGTTGTAGTATAAAATACGTTTATTTTGGTGTATAACTCAACCCAATGACAAAACGCAAAACATCGAAAACATTTTCAGGTTAATATTTTGTTGGGTTTTCGAGCTTCATTAGAACTTCAGAATTGTTTTGGAAAATCATAGACATAGGAATAGCAATAATAATTTCATAATGAAACTGAATAGAATTGCTATTCTTATATTTTATCTGAATTCACAAAAACAAACATTTTGGATTTCTTTGTCAGGATACAAATTAAGAGATAAATAAATTAATGAAATTTCACAGTTGTTTTAAACGGGTGAAATTTATTTTAACATACAGATTGTTGATTGTGCCATCGTGTTATACTGTATTTATCAAAATGTATATGTAGAGTACGTGCTATTTAATAATACATTTTTTAATAAACAAATAATGGAAACTTGAAAAATAAGTAAGATTAAGAAATATTTAGATTGTGTATAGTGTAAGAAATATTGCTTCAATAAAACCTAAAAATGAATCTCGGTTTCATCACTTCATTTCACATTGCCATATCACTCACACAAATGATTAGGTAAATAGTTTTTTATAACTCTACCATCTAATCCACTAGCACTAAGATATTTAGGTGAGGGAATGTCATGTGTATGCCTTACATTAATCCTAAAATCTTAAAAATTGTCTGAAATTTAAAAATTTTCACATTAAATAAAATGTGTTAAGCTTTGATTATCATTTACAAATTATAGAGCAGGTCTAACAGCGTAAATTGATAAAACGCATTTGGGTACTAGAATTTTCTGAAGTTTAAGTTAGTTGGGGTGGGTTAGGTTAGGTTACTTTGCAAATATATATATATAAAAGTTTTTATTTTAAGATCGGATGCTCAAAGGTCAACAAATTTATTATTTTGTAGAAAAATCAGATAAACAAACTAAAACGTTGAAGTTAGTGTAAAAATGAAACGTTTTTAACATAATATTATTGATTTTAATTTATACTGATTGTTTCACACTAGTTTTGATAAACAAAATTATTTTTACTATATTGTTTATTATATAAAAGTTTCTAAAAATTCTTATATATCGATTAAGTACTACACAAAAAAGTATGTGGTGAGATATGAATACATTTATTCCCAAAATCATATTTACCAAGTATCAGTTATTTGGAATTTATTCACTTGATTATATGTACTTAAGAAGTTCAGAATTGATACGTTTCACGAATGGTTTAAAGTTTTTGATGAACATAACTTTACTGAGTAAAAGTCTATCTAAGTGATGTGCTTGTATTTAATGTTATTCAATTTAATAATCTATTAACGTATTAAAAATAAAAATTAAATTATATAATCATATTTATGATTAAAGTTTACATAATAATTTAACCCATATACTGTATATTACAATTAAAGTAAAAAATTGGCAGTTAAAAGTGTTTTGCGTAATTGATTTTAAATTGTATTTGTTTAAAAATATATGTTTAAATTTAGTTGATTTTATCAATTGAATTAAATTTAGTATTTAAAAATGCAGACACAAAATTGGATTCAATAAAATCTAAATTTTTAGTGTTAGATATAAAATCAATAAATTGTTGATCCGATAAAATTTGTTTATGAGTTAAACGCCACAAATCTGTTTCTGAAAGCACATGATCGCAATTTGGTCGCTTTGATGGCAAATATGATAGTAGTCTTTCCACTAAACTCAACAAATAATCCATATTCGACTTTAATATCGGTAATGAATCGCTGTTTAAACTATAAGGAAAAAAGTATTATACAGTCGATTGATTTAACTACTTTTAGGTTATTCAATGTTTATACTTAATGTCGATGTGAAATAATTCCTGTAATATAATGCCCAAACTATACATATCTGCTTTTGTTGTATATTTAGTAGTTGTGTTCACTTCAAACGCGCGATAATTCTTAGTTCCTGCATATTTTGTGTGTGACTGTTCTGTAAATTCATGAAAAGTGGATAAACCAAAATCAGATAATTTAACAAATCTATTATTATTTGCAGAATTAGTTAATAATATATTTTCAGGTTTTAAGTCTCTATGAATTATTGGATTTGGATTTAATGAATGCAAATATTGCACACATTCTAATATCTCAAATAATAGTTCCGATGAAATATAATAACCAATTATTGACAATATATTGTCATTTATATCAATACATTGTTCAGTTATTATATTGATTGCATCTCTCAATGTTAGTGAACAGAGCTCCATCTGAATATGTAAAAGTTGTGGTTTGTATTGTGAATAAAGTAAATTACTAGAACTTATATTTTGTGAATTATCACTAATATAAGAACCGATATAGTAATTTGGTTCAATCCATGAATCAATATATTTAACAACGAATTCACTGTTAAGTTGAGATAAAATTTTTAATTCTTTAGTAACAGTTTCTTTATCTTCAGATTTGAAACACACTTTTTTGATTGCATAAAATTTTTCATCAAATTTATATTGAGATTTAAATACAGTTGAGTATCCACCACAACCTATAGAACATACTTCCGTAAAATTGAAACTATATTTGCTTGCATTTAATTTAATAGTTTCAAAACTAATTTGTTCATAGAATGCAAATGTATCATTGATTGTAACGAACTCTATTTGTTTTAAAGTTTTAAGCTTCGACACACTATTGTTACCATACTTACCAAAGATAAAGCATTTATTGTCATTTGATTGCGCAACACATAAATCAGAATGTATTGTTGCACACATTTTAATAAACTTTGTTTTGGAACTAATTTTTGTTGGAATATCTTGTTCAATACAATCATCAATTTTACCACAAAATAAAATATCTCCATTAGTTGTTAACATTAATATATAAGAATAACCACTACTGATTAGCTTTATTTTAGGGACATCTATTTGGATGGTTTGATTCTTTGAGGTGATAGAAGACACTGATGTCTTATTTGTTATCCAACCCCAACCAAATACGTCACCGTTTTGTGTGAGTGCTAACGAATGCCAATTACCACATGAAATTGATATAAAATTAGTTACATTATGCAGTTCAATCTTATATGGAGTTAACTGATGGTAAGTATTACTATTACAGCATTGCCCAAATGAGTTATCTCCAAACGCAAACACATAACCATTGATTGTTAATGCAAGTGAGTGACTATAACCACAACTAATATCACAAATAAAATATTCAATCAATCTGTCGATTAGCTTTGGCTTATCACAATTATGAGTGGTCCCATTACCCAATTGTCCCCACCAATTATTACCCCAACTATAGACACATCCATTATCTGTAAGTGCCATACAATGATAACTGCTTTGAAACTTAATTATAGTGTCATTTTCACAAAATGTTTCAAGTTTATCTAAATTTTCATCACTTAAACTATAATGAAAAACTGAATTATCAAATGTAACAAATAATAAATCACTTTTATTGGAATAGAAAAGTTTTATACTATCAACTAAATTTTGATCTAACTTACTTAAAATATTAAATTTATTAATGGCAGACATTTTATAACAGAACAATTATAAACCAATAAATATATTATCTTATCAGAATTATTTGTTGATAAAAAGCAAAATAGCTGAACGTTAATTCATTGTCAATACATTTTTTACTAGATGCACAAAGAACAGTGCAACCTATCATTCTACAAATGAAAAAATGATGAATAATTCAATCATTTACTCCTTCCGATTTAGTTTATAAGTGAAAACGTGAAAAAAGATATAATAGTCAATGATTTCTAAACTCAGAAGCTCATTTTAATGCAAAGTATGATTCAAAAATAATGAAATCAGCAAAACAATTTAATTATAATAAGTATATTTTAAATCAATCAACACGTCATGAGAACATTATTTTTTCTCAGCAGGAAAAATAGATAATTTCTGAAGTAAATCCAGAAAATATTCTTTATTTTAAAAATTAGACCAGTATTTTTTGCCGATTATTTTGTTGATAGAAAAATATGAAAATAAAGGCAATTGAGTAGGTTGCAGATTTTCGATTAGCAAAAGTTCAATTTTCTGTAATTTATCGTCTATAAAAAATTTTTGAGGACACTTAATAACGAAAAGATAATTTTATTAAATTTTATAATTTAATGTTTTTTCTATAAAAATTTAATTATTTTATTTTTATGATTCATGTTTTATATGAATGTTTTGACTAAATTCCCAACGTAATCATTTACTTTAAATAATTTTAAATTTAAAAATTTAATAAATAACTTTACAGCAATTCAAAAGCTTGAATAATTTTACAGTTTTTAATTATTTTTAAATAATATTTTTGGTATTTTAGTCAGAAATTAAGAACTCCGTTAATTTTGTCTAACTTTTTTTTTAAATGTTAGACTAATGAACTAGTTTCATAGTTCCGGAAAACTTTTAAATTCTGTAAATCCGAATTTTTGTCCTGAAATCGAATTAAATTTTTTTATCCATTTATGTTAACTTTATATACAGTAAACATGGCATAAAGCAGAGACTTAGTAATATTAATTATAAGAAAGAAAATAATAATTTAAGGTAAAATTTAATTTAAATTAATAGAAAACAAGAATGAACATTAGTAATGCGCTAACTTTGATTCAAATTTAGATATATGAATTAGGATAAAGATTTATAAATAACTGCATTCCCTTTACGAAAAAACTTATCATATTATTGATTAACATTTTTGTAATTTTATTTTTAAACAAACCAACTTTTAATTATTATTGTTTCGCTAAAACGTTTCATGTACTTTATAACATTGTTAGAAGTAGAACTTCAGTGAGTGTTGTTAGTGTTAGTCATTCATAGTTCAGCTGAAACCAAAATTTACTCATATTTTACCCAAATTTAACCATTTGAAGCCCGATTTTGTTTCAGTTTTAACCAATTTTGCCTCATATTTAATCATTTTTGACTCCATATTGACCCAATTTTAGCCCTGTATTAACACTTAAATCTAATTTTGACCCACTTTTTATTCAATTTTTACTGAATTTTGACACAACTTTGTGAGTTAAAAAAAGTCTACAGATTAACAGACACACGAATCCCAAATCCAATAGCTGACTTTTACAAATTGAGCTAAAAAAGAAAATACAAAATTCTACATTCAATAATACCACCATAAGCATAATATATCCGAATTATAATTTTATACAGAGATTTTTTTGAATTTTTTGGTGGTCTAAAATTCATTGGATTAATGGATAATTTTAAACTTTGCAACAAAAATTGTTTATAAAAAACTAGGACACCCATCTGCGACCCTCTGCTATTAAGCCTAATTCTAACGTTCATATAAATATATATATTTAATCTGAATATACTATTACCCGTCCGTCTAACGTTAATATATTATATGTTTTGATATATGCTTTGCCCGTTATTTTTTATTTTCCACTTTTGTTTCTCGGGAAATACAACAATGTTTTAAAATAGTTAATACATTATTAGATATTGTTAGGAAAATGCAGTACAAATAGCTTATTTAAGTATTTTAATATAACGTTAAACTGAATTTAGTGTGTGTGTGTGTGTGTGTGTGTGTGTGTGTGTGAG
>JAQIXJ010001399.1:0-20989 GCA_034700185.1 Phthiracarus laevigatus
AGATCCGTATATATAAATTTTATTGAGATTTTAAACTCATTTTAACTTTGATGCACAATATTTAAGTGTTGAATAGCAAATAAAATAATATACAAATTTGTTGTGCATATTTAAACTTTGGTTTTAGATGTTTAGCTTATGATATATGAGAAAACTATTTAAACATTTAGAACTGATAGTTATTTTCAATATGTATAAAATTACAAATACGACATAATCGTTTAGATTTTTAATGAGTTATAGCTAATTATAGACTTAAATTTGCGAGAAAAATATACTCGCAAATTTTATTTTGACTTATTCGATTTAATTAAATTTGAGTTTTAAACCAATGTTTTTTGTATTTTTCAATTTTCAAATATTTTTTAATCAATTGTAGATATTATATCATCGTGAATATTTGGATCCATTCTTCTGATTTTTAGCTTTTAGACATATATGAGTTTGGTGCGATTTTTTCCGCCATTGAGAACTCACTTTTTTCATTAGAACTCACCATTGAGAACTGAATTCAATGGGAAATGTGTCGGCCACTGCGATTATGCGTTAACTTTTTTAGTATAAACAGTACTATAAAAAATCGAACCAAACTCATAAAATATATGCTTTTAGATGCATCTTTTTAAAGTTCAATCATAAACAAATAATGTAATTGTAATTACAAAATGACGCTTTTAAAAACCTGTTTTTTACAAGCGATTATAAACAATAAATTAGATTATTCCGGTAATTATTGGTATTAAAAGCAACTTAATCGAAAAAAATTTTATACCGTCGTCATAACGTATCACTATCGGTCTTATAACCGGTAACGACGGTCTTTTAACCGCTCAATTAATATCATATTCAATAACTTTATTTTTTTGATTGTTTCAATATTTAAGTTAATAGTTTATAAATTTATTCCAAATTTATGTGGAATGTGGAACACAAATTAGGAAAAGATAAAACAAATGGAAGACTTTGATCGTATTAATTATAGTGCATTTGATTTTAATTATTATTAAAGCGTACCGACATTTTTGGCTTTCTTTTTTGTTAATTTTAATTAAAAAATTTAGTGGAAATTAAATATATTAAAAGTAATACCGCGAAATTATGAACGCTATAAAAAATTATTAGCCTAAATTAAATTATTTAATAAGATAATTGAAGATTGTAAAAAAATTTAAATTATTTTTAATGCCACATATAATAACAAATAAATTTTAATTTCTAATGCCAATTTGAAATTAAACATTAAATTCTAGTATCTATTGTACAAAAAAAAATTCTCGTAACCTCAACACACGCTAATTGCCATAAATTATTTTCTAGATTGAATAATAATGCATTTTTAAATACGGCAATCAAAACACCTAAATAATAATTAGACGCACATATCGGTGAGAGTTTGCTTTATAGAGATCTTAATTGGGTTGAATTGTTTGCGTTACATAACACTTTCCAAGGATTTAAAGGCATTACCTATGTCTATGTCTATACGCTTTAATGTAGTGCTAAATTCTTTAAAGTTATTCAAGGTATTATACATTTTAAGACATGTAGACTCATTTTAGTTTAAAATCGATTGTTTTCTTAAAGCATTACATTAATTGAGTGGAAGTAATGATTAGGTCTAATTTTGTTATCAATACTTTTCATTTAGTTCTAACTTTATCACAACTAAACATCTACTTTTAACGCTCAAAAAAAACTTTTCTTTGCTTTAAAAATAACACATGACGTGCTTTTGGTTTATTAGTAAATTTTGAACGAAAACATTGCACCGCAATCGCGTTCGCATTCTCTCATTCTCTTTCTATTTTTCAGTCTAACCTAAAGTTTTGATTGAATGGTTAAGAGGGATAGAGAGCTCGAAATAGAAAGGATGCAAAACAGTGCTGTAGTTGTGACTTCACGTTACGCTCGTTATGTTAGCTCTATTTAGCATCACATGTGCGAATGCGACGCATTCCTCCTCTTCCATAGACTCTCGCTCTGCTTCCTTAGATTAGCCAAACTGAAATGAGCAGTCTTTAAACATAGTTATACTGTACAGTGATACGGCTCACGATTTTTATAAACTGTCTGCTATTAGATAATTATTACATCCTCGACGATTCAACAACTGTTATGAATCTTTTTCCTCTCAGTGTCTCAATGATGTATATTTCACTGAAGTGTCATTTCTACTCATTTTTCTATTAGATTTATTCTTTACGCTTTACATTCCATATCAATTATGTTTACTTATTACTTGCGTTTCTTATATTTGTGTGCGTCGTTTCCTTCTGAACCTGAAATCGTGTTTTAATCATAAATAAATTGATTGTATGCCACAAGCCATGAGTAAACATCCATTAACATCATTGACATCAAACCTTGATTTTTCCAGAAATAAGTCCTATAAGTACAAACCAGTGGCTTCTTATCAGACCGATAAGTGTTTGCAGTTTCGGAAACCAACATTTCATTCGAACCGAAATAGTAGTGATTTTAGCACTTCTTTGCAATCAAAAAATTTTCTCATTAGACAAACATCAGTAAATGAATCACTTCAGCATTTTTACCCATTTAATAAGCCATCGTCATGGAGCCAAACATTTCCACCAAAAAAGTTCAAATCTAGACTAAATAAGAGTCTGTTTTATGATGATTATGTCGATACGTCCGCAGTTAGTAATTATTATGGAATATCAGAGGATCCTTATTGTAAGCCTATTAATATTATTCTTTTCTGTTCTTTCTGTTTAATAATTTTTGTAAAAAAAGATATTTGTCATTGTTCATTGTTTGTGATTAATTAATTATTAATCAAATGGGTTATCATTACTTACATTTATTAATTTTATCGATACGATGGCAATATTTAGTAAACAATTAAGGCAAATGTGATCAGACCTATGGGCGACTAAGAAGTAAACTTAATACTAAGCCCTATATATCTAAGCTAAGGCACAATTGCTGTGCAATAGAAACTAATTCTGTTGTGTTAAACCGATTTTGATCGGACCACTTCCATTCGATAGAGGACCTCAAAAATGGGGGTTTAAAAAAAATTTGGCGGCTGAGACTCAAAAGGGGAGGCAGGGAGAGGGCTTAAAGTTTTGATAGTGAAAAGGGGAACAAATTTATTATTAAAATTAAAAAATTAATAACACTTGACTGGAGGGAGGTAGGAGTTCGGGTTTGTTTTAAAAATAATAAACTAATTTAGGAAAACAAAATTTCGAGTTTCAAGGAGGTGGGGGGTCTAGAAGGGGGACCAGAAACGGGGACAAAAATTTAAAAATTAATAACTATTGATATGAGGGGGTAGAGGAATAGTTTTTTCGGTAAAATGCTTCAATTTATTTAATTTATAAAAAAATAAAAATTGAAAAAATTTTAGTTGTAAGGGGGTTAAGGTAAATGGGGGCTAAATTTTTTAAAAATTCTATTAAATTTAAACTTTATGCTCCACCCCCTTTGTGAGGTATCAAACTTTTTAGATTGAAGAGTTCTTTTGAATAAACCCCACCCCATAACCCCAAAGTGTTAGCCAAATCTAAACTTGTTTCCAGAACTTTTATTTTAATATTCAAAACACTCAAACTTTACCCATTATAAATTATATTTTTAAAAAAGTTACTAATCTTAATATGATTATATAGTAAGACCCGCAATTAAGAGATCCAGCAATTAAGGGCTGATTAAGCTAGAGCAACATACACATTCAGCACTAAGACGTATGCGTTGCTATAGTAATCTCCTAAATCCGGGACCCCTTAATAGCGGGTATTACTATATATTTTAAGATAAATTTTTTAAATGTTGGATAAATAATTACATAAAATCTAACAGTTATTTCATTTTAAATTAGAGTAACCGTAACTAACATACAGGTACTTTGGTGTATACCATGTCCTTGCGTGTATCGCTCCATCCCTTCATTCTTCATAATTTTAGTTTCTTTTTCTCACACTAATTTTATGCCTAATTTAAATCGGTGATTGCCTCTGGAAATTGTTTTTTTTTGTCATCAATAGTTTGAATCATTAATTTCTCTTTTATGCGCAATTATGCTCTAATAAATAATAATATGATTAAAATTTTATATAATTTGGATTTTCATGATTTAAATATTTTAAAAAACGCGATTAACGGTTTTTATAGTAACAGATTCAATGTAGATTAAAGAATTAGCCACAGGCTGTTGAATCTTTCTATTTTTAAAATTATTTTTTGAAAATTATTGGAAATGCAAATTAATGTGCAATAATAATTTGAAAAACGAATCTACAAAAAATTATAATATTGAAACTTTGAGTTAAAATTTTAAACTATGATTAAAAAAATCTGGTCGATTTTAAAATTTGTGAATTTTCTTCTAACTTCAACTGTGAAATAGGATTTACTACATATTAATGTAATTAATCATTCATTTAACAATACAATGCGTCCGTTTTTTTAAATTTGTTTTGATACTAATAAATTTATTCCTGCTATGCGTGAAAAATTCAATGTACAAAAATCAATGATACATATAAATAAGTATAGAATTTGATAAATTGTCTGAATGTTTAGTGCCGTATTTTTTCTAATTTTATTTGTTTTGATATTTCATAAATTAAATTGTTTTTACTTTCGTATGAATTTTATTGAACTGTATTAATTATTAATTTTATATACACCTTTAAAGTTGTTATTTTTGCAAAATACAAATATTTTTTTTATGCAATACATAAATTTTAACAGTTCATCATTAATATAAAATAGCAACATTTTTAAAATACACCTGTATTTAACAATTGTTAAATTGAATTAATTATTAATTTTTTATTATTTTCCTGTAATATTTTGATCACAATCGTTGGAGTCCTAAAATTTCTGTTTCGTGACAAAAGCGAAATTGTTTATTAAAACCTGTATTGATTAAATGTAAACCATTCAGCGAATTCAACTTTTCTTTCAATTAACTCGTAAGTCTTTTTTATTTGATGTGCAATGTTATAAATTTCTAACCCATAATTAGGTCCTTTGAGTAAAAGTGGATTAATGTCTATCCATTAAAGAGCTAAAAAAAGCATTTGCTTATCTTGTATTTTTATTTATTTTCTTAAGTATATTCGTTGTATGACTATTCTTATCTCTTTATAAGACAAGCTCGGTATTAACGAAGCTTAAATCTTTACCAGGAAAAGAAAAAACTAGCAGATGGACTTTTTCTATCTAAATTATAGTGGGGATTATTTTATGTTGCCTAATATTTAATAATAAAGTATATAATAACTTAAGAAGCATAAACATTATCCAATCTCTCTCTCTCTCTCTCTGTCTCTCTCTCTGTCTCCTCTTCTCTTCTCCTCTCCTCTCCTCTCCTCTCGCGCTCCCCTCATATTAAATAAAAAAGTGAACTATAATTAAATTTAAAGTTCAAAAATAGGCAAAAAATATGGTAAAGAATAAGGTAAAGAAATTGTTGAAAACGCTTATGAGAATCTCAGAACTTTAAAATAGAACGCTTAAATCGAAGTTTTCTTATCGATATCCTCTTAAAAATTAATTTTGAAATCGGCATAATATCATACTAATATTATTGTATAATTTTAACTAATGTATAATTTATAAATTTTTAAGTTAAGAAATTTTAAAAGTTTTAATTTTATGAAGTTTAGTTTTCTACTGTAATATTTTTTTCAACCGTTGACTCGCATTCATAAATTTCTCGAAAAATTCTATAGTTTTATACTATCTCCATTCATAATCTTTCAAGTAATAATTTATCATCATATTTAGGATTAGGTTTTAAGAACTAGTCTAATGTTTGTGATTTTATAACTATCAATATATTCGAATTCCTAGCAATACATTAAATTTAAAAATTTTAAAAAGTACTCATAAATACGTAGTAACTATACATTTATTTTTAGAACCAATATTAATACCAAGATATAATTAAATTAGCCCATATAAATATTTACGTAATTAAACACACATTATGTAAATCTCGGAATAAGTATTAAATATTAAACACCATTCTATTTATAGTATAATTCGAGAGTTAATTGTTTCCACTTACAATAAGAGTTAAGAGTTGTTTTCTTAAAATTAGAATTTTATTGGATTATTCAACATTTAAATTAGGCTTAAATAAAATGATTATATATCCCCATTTAGCTATGAATTATTTAATTAGCAAGAAAACAGTTTTTTCAAAACTTTTTAACTTTATTTAATTTAAAATTATAAGTTTTAATAAACCGTAAACTTGGTCTGAAAAAAAGTATTTATTATTTGAATGTAATTATAGTTTTGATGTTTGTATTGAATAAAATTATTCAATTTATTCATATCAAAGAATAAGTTAGTGTTAAGTGAATAATGTAGGCTAACTCGTAAGAGAGAGGTTATGAATTAATGAAATAAGTTAACCTTAACATTTACTGAAAATTTAGTCATATAGCTATGACAAGGTTAGGAACTTATAAAAACAGATAAAAATCTATTTTAAATGCTCACAACCGCTAGTTAACCCTAATTCTAGTAATAAAACAAACTTTTACTTTATTGAACAATAACTGACTATGACTGCCAATTAGGTTTTTAGTTTTATAGAGACTGTCAATTTGACAGTTTCCTCATACACTAGTTTTTTTTCGAGAAAAACTCTATTGCCTTTTATTTTGATAATATCTTATTATTTATTCTCGGAGCGATTAATCTTCGCATCAATGTAAATACTAGTAGTTTAGAATTTGAAAACATTTTTCGATTTCAAGACAAAAATTTGCATTCTCAAAATTTTTAACGGCACGAAAATATTTTATTTATTAAATATTTTATGTTTAAAATGCAGTAAATTTATAATAATAGTCGATCCGTGTCTGAAATTTTATTCGAAAATGCATTTCGAAAAGTGAAAAATAATGACAAAGTATTATTATTCTATTTTGTCATTGAAGCTTATATTTGAATTCAATTAAATATGACCTTAAATAAAAGAAATACTTGCGTAGCCTAACTATTTAATGGTAAACAGTACAGGTTAACTTCCTTATAAATGCAATAATAAATTTTTAATAGCGTTTTAATCTGCAATGAAATTCCTACGCTAAAACTTCACAGACTTCAAACAAATTTACATCATTTGAAACAAAAATGACTGTTTATCAAACTGATATGTCACGATTTTATTTAGTATTTCATACATTTCTAACGTTCAGTTGGCATACTTTCGTCTATCAATTAGGGTTTTGGTAAAATTTACTGTTCTCTGTATTCAATAGACAATGTAAAAATGAAAATCAAGTTTTTTAAAAAAAAAGCTTTTAGATTCGACAATGCCCTGTCGTTCCATCGCTTTAAGATTTTTTTGGTTGATTAGATTAATTGGAATTAAAAGAAGTCAAATGAGCGCATATAAGTGTCACTATTTTTTCTATTGTATCATTTTTTATGTTTTCGATAATAACTGGATAATCATTGCGTAATTTTGATTTAGTCAAATCTTATTTTAAAAATTTCATAATAATTATCAGTATATAATGATATATAAGGCTTTACGACTTTCACTATCAAATAAAAATAATAACTAAATTATCTCAAATGCTAATTACAGGTTTTTTACTATCTTCTATGAACTTCATTGCGATAAATAATTATTATTGTAAACGCAATTTTAATATTTCATTCATTAAACTTTTTAGATATGTTTTTAAAACAATGAGCAAAGAGTGTCTACAATTTTTAATATTGTATTTAATTAGATTTTTTTTCATACAGTATATCAACACAAATTGCGTGTGAAATACCATTAGTAGATAATTTCATTATATATATATTATAGTAATTTATAGAATTGAGCAAAACATTTTCTTCAATATTCTTTGCTAATATATATAGTTTACTAATTATTAAGAATTAAAAAAGTTTTCAAAACAGAGTAATCATCATTATTATAACGAGTAAACCGATTTTATTCAATCATAAAAATTTGGATCACGCTTTTTCTTCTTAAACAAAAAGTTAATTAAGAAAATCATCGTTTAATGCGAAAAGTAATCTCTTTTAGTACTTCTTTTAAGAGATAAGAAAAAGTTTTCTTGTGTGTGTGTGTGTCTATGTGTGTGATGACATCAGTTGTTTGATTATTTTTCTTAATTTTTTTAAATACCGGTTTGCGGATCAAGTAACAAAAAAGTTTTTTGTGACGCTTATAATGATTCCAATGAACTGTCATTTAATACGAAAATCAATTATTTATAGTCGAAAAAAGTCTTAAGCGAAAGCCCGTCAACACACACACACAGCAAAGCATAGCACACAGCGAATAACGCATCAGTAAAGGGTGCGGTAAACTAAACTAAACATTTTCGTTTTAACGTTTCATATCGCGTGTGCTATCGCTCGCGTTTATTATTATTGTTGACTATTCGTACTGAAAATTATAGTCTAGTTATCAACAATGCGTGCGCTAGAGATGTACCGAAACCATAGGCTGACGTGAAAATATAAATGATCAATGAATGCATTAAAAAACCAACTATTTTTTGCTGCTTTGCTTCTCTCTCGCAATTGCTTTGTTTTTCAATAGTTGTTACGCAGCGCTAAACGAAACACAACCTGAAGAATAATTATGTTTTACCAAAAAAAAATCATAATAATAATACAGTTTTTCCAAATAATGTCGTAAACCACTGATGACAATGGATTATCACAGTATCGGTTTGTTTATTATCTGTTTATTACTGTTTACGCGTTATTTTTACGCACATTTTACGCATATTTTATTTCCAATTAAGTGATAAACAAAACAGATTTTTTTTTCTGCGCGACAGTTGTGCACAAAAAGACGATTATTTAATACATGATATGATATCGCATATCAGCGCAAAAATGTTTACTAATTTCAAGTATTTTTACGTGTAAAGCATATTAAAAAATTTTGTTTGATTAAAAAACCCTACCTTTTACTCGCCTTCGTAAACATTTTTTTGTTGGCTCGCATACGAGTGTCAAACCAATTAATTTCGTTGTGCATTAATTTTTTTCATATGTTGTCGATTCGCAGATGAAAGAGAAGACGTACAGAAGAAGACGTTCACGAAATGGATTAATTCGCAATTAGTTAAAGTAAGAGTTTTTTTTGTAGCTTTTAAAACTTAACTTTTTGTTTTCGTGAGCTCAACTTTTTTTTGTGTGTACTTTTAATCGTTGTATATAACGCACCCGTAAGTATTAATTTTTTGGACAAATGCCAACTAAGTTAAAGGCAATTCATATAAATCTATTGGCGAAACGGAGTTTCTAGTACTCGTAAAATAACTATAACTTACTTATATCGCGCTCAATGTTTGTATATTTCTGAGTGTGTTGTTTGTGACGCTGAAAATTCCACATTTTTCTACTTTTAAAATAAAAGCAATTCATTGCAATCATTTCCCACTTCATTGCTGTTTTGTTTTAGTAACACTTTTCTATTACACAGAGAGGGCATCCATTAATTAACGATCTGTTTGTCGATTTTCGCGACGGAACGAAATTAATTTCGTTACTGGAGATATTATGCAACTGTGATATTGTAAGTACATTTGCGCCTATCATTTCCCACTCCTCTTCCAGGTTTAGGTTATTTATTTTTGGAATAGAAAAACCATATAATAAATATTTGTTTAATATTTCAATGGCATTCGCCACTTATAACTATTCACGCATTATTATTGTGCAGTTTTTATAATAACAACTATTATTCTATTATGGTAGTAATAGTTTTACCATTAACGAGTAATACACTTTTAATATTGTTTTATATTTAATTCGATAGTATTACCGGTATAACTATTATTATTATTATTATAACAAACACGTTAATAATAATTAATAAATGTTTTAGAAACGCGAAAAGGGTCGCCTTAAGGTTCATCACCTCAATAACATCGCCCGTGCCTTACAAGTGCTCGAAGAGAATAATGTATGAATTACTGTATATTTTGAACATTTATTTTGAATATTTTTAATATTTATTTATGAATCTATCATTTACTTGTATTGCTTACATAATTTTGATGGTTAGCCTCTTTTATCAATTGACGGCTACCAATACTTAGTTACTAATGGAAATAATGCAGTGATAACACACATTAAGCGAACGTAATAACTTAAGTCATATATTGCTAAACGTATTATTTTTGTTATGCTGTCACTCGCTATCTCAATGCTGTTTTATATTTTGATTGTGACAAACGAAAATTTATGAATTATCTTTTCTTTTTATTTGCTGATACGTTGTCTGAATGATAGGTTAAATTAGTTAACATAAGCACAAATGATATCGTGGATGGAAATCCAAAATTGACTCTAGGATTAGTTTGGAGCATTATATTGCACTGGCAGGTAACGCTTCGCACTCGTTTTACTTTTTATTTATTACGTTTGTTTTTAAAACTGTACCACCAATTGTAATGAATGATCGCTTGTCTACTTTAGGTTCACGGAATATTAAGAACAGCGGCGCAAGATATGCAGCAGACAAATCTTGAGAAAACATTGCTTACGTGGTGTAGAGACGCCACTAATGGGTAACATACTAGATAGTAGTTGTTTCATCAATTTTTGTTTATTACACTTGAGATGAAACTCTAAATCACTGCCGTTTTTTCTTGAATAATTAATGGCTACATTTTTTCATTGAAATATATAGCTATGCGAGTGTAGATATTACTAATTTCACGACTAGTTGGAGCGATGGATTGGCTTTTAATGCGCTTTTACATCGTTTCAGGTTTGTTATTGTTTTCATTTTCGATTTATTTACTTTAAATGTCGTAATAATTTTTTGCAGGCCACATCTGTTTGATTTTAAAGCATTATTGCAAAAAGATCCCAACACTCGATTATCGCACGCATTCGAATTGGCATATCGGCATTTAAATATCGATAAACTATTAGATCCCGAAGGTTTTTGAACGAAACATTTTAATCGCAAAGGAAATATATCCTAAATATTCTTTTGTTAAATTTAGATATTAATACCAGCAGACCCGACAAAAAATCTGTAATGATGTACGTAATGTGTTATTTTCAAGCGCTTCAACACGAAGATATTGGAGAATTAAGAAATAAAGAAGAAGAGAGTGCCGCTGAGGTACTGCTGTTTATTCAATTGAATTATTAAAAACAATTCTCAATTACATGTTATTGTATAGCAATCAGCCATTTCGCAAGAAAAGATAAATGATTATCAAACAAATTTGGAAGATATATTGACGTGGATGTTGGGCGCCGAAGAACAGTTAAACAGTTGTGATTTACTTCAAAATAAAAATGTTGAGGACGTTAAGCAACTGTTTCACGTTCACGAAGATTTTATGATAGAACTCGCCGAATATCAACAAAAAATCGAAGATATGTTCAATGAAGGCCAAGAACTTATTTCATCAAATATTTGTGATTCAGACGAAAAGGACGAAATTACTCTTCAAATGGAATTGTTGAACAGTCGATGGGAACAATTGCGGATAAAAGCGATGGACAGACAGGCGCAGCTGCACGAAGCACTAATGAATTTGCAACAAAAACAATTGGACGGTTTGCGGATATGGTTAACGGCTGCTGAGGATAAAATAAGTAACTTTTCCGATATCGGCCATGATTTAGAAACAGTGAAAGAGCAGCTGAGAGCACACAAATTACTTCAGAGACAAGTGGCCGAACAGCAAGAAGTAGTGAATTCATTATCAAATATGGTTGTGATCGTTGACGATAAAAATGCTGAAAGTGAAAACGCATTCACCGCGTTAGAGGATCAACTCGTAGCTTTGGCCGAACGATGGGCGCATGTTTGCCGGTTTGTCGAAGACAGAGGAAGTTTGCTGCAAACTATCGGTTCGACGTGGCAAAAATTAAATGACGAGGAAAGAAAGTTTAGTCATTGGTTAACAAAACTGGACCGCAGGCTTACGGAGATGGAAGACGCGGCCTGCGAAACGAAGCCTGGATCGAAATTCGTTCTCGATCTCGTGAAACGATTGCAAAAAATGGAAAACGAAATGGAAATTCAGCAAACAAATTCATCAAATTTTGCAGAACTCGCGCATTTATTATTAAATAAATTAAACAGAGGAAGTCACGCAGCCATCGATATTACTAAGAATTTAGAAAAGCTGACGCAACATTGGGATGTAATGTTACAACGAATGGAGATGTTGGGCGAAAGACTTAATACACTGAGCCAACCAAAACATATCCAAACTCAAAGTAATTCACAAAGTGCTTTAGCGTACGATAAACAAGAGAAAAGTGTTGCCGAAGAATCGCAGAACACATTGCCTACGAAACCAGTTTCTTCCGGTTCGAGTGTTAAAAAGCGTCGACTCGACTCGTGGAGAGTGCAAGAGTGGCAAAGAGCGTTGGATACGATTTCTTCGTGGTTAGAGAGGATAGAAGAATCGCTGGGTATTGACACGGAAGATCAAGAGGGGTCTCTATTATGGGATTCTTTGGCTTTAGAGGAGCAACAAGTTTTATTAGATGACACCGAGGCTGACGTCGAAATACGTAAAAATGAATTTGAACAACTGATTCGTCAGGGAAAACAAATTGTCGACGATTTAGTATCGCGTAAGTCTATTTTTTCCATTTCAAATAACAGTTTAATTATTTATTAGTCTAAATGTAAAAATATAAAAATAATTCTATTTATTATAAATTTTAATTTGGCTAAATTTATACGTTAAAATAAAATTTTAACTTTTTTGCTTTATTTTAATTATAGATAGGCATCAAACATTAATTATACAGTAGTTTCAGTACATTATTTTTTGTAAATTATTTGCTAAACTATTTGCAGTTAAATTATTGCAAAAACATTTTTGAATATTTTCGCCAAATTTTTGCTTACAAATATAAGTTAATATTAATTTAATTAATTGGCAAAATTGAATATATGTTTTATTTTGTACTTTTTAAATTTCACTTTTACGTATTTATATTCATTACTTTGATTTATTCTCCATTTATAATTGCATTAAAGGTGTAATATTTTATACAAATGTATTGTATAAATTTTCAATTAAACTACAAATTGGTTGAGTTTATTATCCTAACTATTTATTAAGAAAAAACATTTTTGTTTAGACATTTAGATACACGTGATTTTTTATATGCTTTTAAAGAACAATTTGATTAGTATTTTATGAGTTATATTTGAATGGGAATCAAAATTATTGAAACATTTATATTTAGACTCCAAAACGGACCCCCGATTTGTTTTGTCGGTTTTTTCTCAAAACAATCGGTCTCAGGCCTAAAATTTTTAGAGATTTTTATCATTGTAAGAATTGAAGGATCAAAGTTTTCAAGAATACCAAATTTATTGTGTGAGCACTTTAGCCACGTTCAATATTGATTAAGTTTGGATATAATGTGCTCGAAAGACCCTATTTAACTATAGGTATACGGATATTACTTAATTTAAATATTTTGCTCCTGAATGAACCTAATTTATTAAGATTTAAAATAATAGATAAATACGAGCGCGTAAACAACTTTCTAATAAATAATTTCTGGCGACCGTTCAAGTATTTACGTGTCATCCGAAATCATTTGTTTACATGCGATATTGTATTTATCTACAATGCTCTCAATCAAACAGCAAGAAAGACAAGTACAACAGTACTTCAACACAATTGATACCATTTAATTCTAATTGTAAAAAGCCTTAATACTTAGTCTGTAAGAGACGCGTAATCTACTTTATAGTTTCATTTTCATCGGATAATATCTTATTATTTAAATTGTTAATTTTATGCCATAAATTATTATACACTTTTAATATCGTTTTTCATTACACTTATTTGGAACCTCTGTAATTCACAAGTATTAGAGTATATTATTATGCGGATAAGATTTTTTATACAAAGTATAATAGCTTATAATTAACTAAAAAAGTTAATTTATTTATGTTCACATTTATATTAATTAATGGTATTTTTTAAGATAGAAGGCTATATTTTAAACAGTCTGTCGTATCTTTTGTTGCATTGTTAAATTAACTAAATTTATAAAAAATTATATTAAAAAGGGAGCGCGCGATTGCACTGAACGAGCAACCAATAACTAACTATACAGTATTTAACAACAAAGTCTGATATGATTGTATTGATATTGTTTTTAATTGTAAAGATTTAAATTATTTATAGCTTGCTTGTGTTAATAACATTTATATTTTGCTATTTTGAGTCATTTTAAATAATAAGCTGCGTTGTTCTCTGGAAACATGAAAGTTTAGTTTTTAAATTTTGTATTTTGATATTATTTTGCTTAGTTGGCGAAGACCCCAGTAATATAGAAGAAGTTCTTCAAAATATTCAAGAACGATGGCTTGGAGTGAATCAAATAATGGTTGAAAGACAGAATAAAGTTAGCGCTTTGATTGAATTAAGCAGAATACACAATGAAACCGATGCCATAACTAGAGTTTTAGAGTCCCATCACAAGTGGTTACAATCTTCTGAAAGCGCCATCAATAATAGTGAAGAAGTGCCAAAATTGTTGGATCAGTGCAAAGTATGTTATTTTATGTTTCAATTTTTTAAATTGTTTGCTTATTATTGCTTAAAATCAAATTATAGAAGTAATCGATTTTTAGCGTTATATTCATTTTGCTTTTTAATCATTTATACGGTACTTAATTGTTTAGCATAACCTGCAATAAAACGTGATGAGCCTATTAAGCGATATTAAATCTAAATTATTATTGCATCTCTTACTGTATATAACAGTTATTATGTATGCTATTGCTATGCTATTACATCACGAAATGTTTTTTAAAATAATTTTAATGTTTTACTATTGCTATTAAATGTTTTTTATGTCTGATTTGAAATCTAAATATGTTCAATTAAATATCAGAAGTATTTGGTAAATTTTGAAAACTATTTCTTGGAGTAAATAAATTTTTCGGAATTATTTTGCTGACAGATAAACAATTGTTAATCCATATTCTTTACATAACATCAAATGCGCGTTATAGTTCTCTATAATTTTTATAAAAATAATATTAAAGTATTAAATTCTGATTTATATTTTTGTTTAAATCTAAATTTAAAAGAATATTACCGCAATCATTAGGCTTGTTTAAACAAAAATTGAAACGAAAAATAACCGTAAATAATGAATTAGATTCGTTCAATTATATTAATGTAAATATTTAATCATTTCATTTTGATAGTTACGCATGAAATCAATGCAATCTCAAAAAGATCGCGTGCAGAAGATAACCGAAGAAATACTTAAACTATGTAATGAAGTGCCTATCATTTCTAACGAATCCGCCGTAAATGATATCAAAAGTTTTATTTCTTATTGGGAGGACACCAATAAAAGAATCGTTGAACTCGATAATCGAATCAAAGCGTCTGTTAATAATAATAGCTTAGAATTAAACCAGAAAAGTGCCCAAATTGATGATATTTTTGTACCGCCAGCTAACCTTTTAAAAGCAATCGAAGCGTTATCGATGTGGTTGGACAATGCGCGAGACATTGTCGACGATAAACAATTCAATGATTGTGTTAGTGATAGTCATTTTCTTGAATTACAATTAAAGAATTACGAGCAGTTGGAGAAAGCAGTTAAAACTGAGGAACTAAATTTGAATTTTGTGAATAGTAGTGCTCAAGAATTACTAGAGTGTTCAGGTTCATCGGTGGCCAAACATTCGTTTTCGCGTAATTTGGATGATCTTAATTTAAAGTGGAAAATTGTTACCACACAAATCTATAATAAAATTGGTGCCACTAAAAGAACGGTACAATCTATATGCGCATTGGAGGATGAGATTAATAGCATCGAAACATGGGTTGACGAGGTAAATGTGTTTCTTAACGAAGATATAGCTGTCGGTGACGTGGAAACATTGGAAGCGCAACTCGAACAATGCAATAATCTTCAAACTGATATTAAACAAATACTTCAAGTAAACATGGATAATATAAACAAAAACGCTTCAATTGTAACGAAAGCAATAAATTACAAAAATATCGATCGCGTTCACCAAATAAACGAAAAGTGGGAACAGATTAAAAACGCCACTTCAGCGAAAAATGAAAAGTTAAGGCTTGTGCTGCGTAACAGTCAAACTATTAGTGAAATGATTGTTGAAGCAGAAAAATGGAACGAAAGAGTTAAACCGGATATTGAAAACGCTGCGAAAATAACTGACACTTACTTTCAGTCCGGTATTCGTAGACTAAATTCTTATATCGAGAAAATCGATTCGAAAAAACAAGACGTCAAACATATTAAATTAGAAATGGAAGCCATAAATTTAAACCAATTAACTACTGGTTCTCTTGAAGATATGAAGCAAAGATTATTCACCGTTGAAAGAGAACTGAAACGATTTGAGGAATTTTTAATCGATGCCATCAACAATTTCAAAAAGTTATCGGCGTGTCATTCGGAGTTAAAACGTCTGATTATGATCGAAAATGATTGGTTGAATAAGTTGGAAAGAAAACTGAAACGTTCGCCGCAGTTAGCAGCCGATGCCGAAGAAATTTCTGAATGTCTCGATGTAATTAATATTTTATTTAAAATTTGAAAATTAAATAATGGATAATTGCATTATTTTAGGACTTGGAGAATTGTCTTCGAAATAAGCCAACAGAACGACTCGACAGAATTGGAGAAATCAAAAGAGAATTCATTAATAAGCAAATATTGGTGGAGATCGTGCAGAAAGATGTCGATTCTATTATGAAAAGATGGGGTGATCTGAATCGACAGGCAAAGGAACGGCAAATTGAATTGGAGACAACTATGTCTGAGGCGCAACAGTGCGAACGACAGGTTTTGGCCATTCAAAGGTGGATTCAAAGTATTGATTCCGAATTGCAGACTAACATTAACAATGATATTTTTGCTGAGGATTTACCCGAGCAAGTAGAGGTAAGCAACACATTTGTTCGTTTTTAACTGGAGTTTGAAAACTCAAGATATTTAGTGGGTGTACAGTATGAGTGGGCGAGTGAGCGATTATCTAGACTTTTTGTGAACTCGTGTTTTTTATTACATTACTTTTGTAAGCATTCAAAATTTAATTGTTATTTAATATAAAAGTATTACGTAATCTTTGCCGACAGTGATACTTAAGGTGTCTGATCCTGAATGGTAGGGTTTGGCACTCAGCCAAAGCATGCTATTTTAAATCGGTTTGTTGCAAATAATGTTTTATTATGCAAATATTTTGAATTTTTTCTTTATATCGCGCACCTTTCGTATAGCACTTCCCTAAAAGGAAAATTGAAAATCTTTTTCCACATATATTTCTCTAATTGCAGAAAATATTATTTTAAATCTTTGACAATAGTAATATATTATATTACAAGTTTGAAAAGAATTATTGCTTAGAATAGTTTTAAGAATTTTAAATTGTTGAGTAGAAACCACTTCAAATAATACGCTCATTTTATCGCGATTCATGATTAGTTTCTAATTATAGAAAAATTTTTAAGCTTAAAAATAAATATATTTTGCTAAAATAATAGCTGTAATAAAACTAGAAATTTTCTCAAATAAGCAAAAAGCTAATATTTTTGTTCAGAAAATGGAACTCGAATTCAATTCAAACGAAAAAATGTTAATTGGTTTGAAAGCATACGTTGACTTGTATCACAATCAAGACAGACACGAGGCTGCGCTCAGATTGGAAGAGCAATTGAAATTAATTCAAGTATGTTTTTAGTTTTTATTTTGATTTTAGTTTTTTTTAATATTTGTCTCAATAATTATAGAAAAGATTTAACGATCTCGTAATAAAATTTAAAAAGTACAAATATCCAGTTGACTTTGAACCTAAATTAGTGAATATGCAGAAAAAACTGGACGAACTCGAGGCAAAAGTGAACGCACTGTCAGTATGCTTTGATAGCTCGTGTACGAAGAGTATGAAACAGGTGTACGACGACTGTAGTGATTGTGTCTATCAAATTGAAAAGTTGAATAACGACTTCGGCAAAATTAAACTCAAAAGTGTTGCAGTGATGCAGAATTGTGAAAATCCAGAGCATATTAGAACTAGTCTATCGATATTCGAAAATAAGTTTAAACTGATTAAAGAAAATTCAGACCAAAAACTATTATTTATTAAAAATATATATGATATTTGTGAGAGAATAGAGTTAGAGTGTGATCGCATCGAAAAATCGGTCAACGAGTTAGATATAAATAAATGGAATCAAGAGAACGCTGACAGTGAAAAACGAAAGATTGATGAACTAATTAAAAATTTATCGAATGATAATTTAAAGTCGCAAAATTATTTTGAAGGGTTAGATGTGATTTTTGATAAATTGAAAAACCGGGTTTATATGCCTCGTGACAAATACGAAGAAAAAATCGTTGCTTATAAACAAAAATTAAGCATTAGTTCAGTAGCAGAAAAAAATAATAAAGACGAAAGTGTTATTGAAATTAAAAGTGCACCGGAAATAACTCATAAACAAATTGAACCTGAAATTCTTGGAAATAATAAAGCATTTTTCGAGACGAGCAGTAGAAAAGAGGATCACCCGGAACCCAGTTCTTGGACACCAGTTGATGAACAATTGACTGAACAAGTTAGTGAACTTAAGGTAATATTAATTTCATATTTACTTTAGGTGATATTTACTAATTTTATTTATTGGTCGTTTTATCATAATTTGAGATAAATTTATTATAAAACTTGACTATTTAGCAGCATATTAAATGACCAATTTTCTAATTATCTAATGGAACGTTATAAGAGGAATTCCTTCATTTCTGTTTTCTCCCGCAAAAACATTTCAATGAAAAATGAAATAAAAACAATGCATTTACGATTTACAATTATTTCGTTAGTGAATTTACATTTACGTAACTTTTGTAATTTGATATCGTAACAATTTTATTCAAACAATATAACACCATATTTAGTCATAAAATTTATTCATATAAAAAGTGTATAATTTAAAATTTTGTGCATATTGTTTAATATGAATATTTTTCAACCTCTAATTTATACCGATCTTTTTACCTATATTTGAATAGGAATTTCGAGAAAGTAGTTCATCGATACCATTAAGTGGAGAGCAGGTTACCGATTGCGCGTCTCGTATTAATGGATCCAATGATATGTTATCGCAACCTAATTTGAACAATTTAGAAGAACTTAACGCTGGATGCAAAGAATTACAAGTTAGCGTCGATGATCGGCAAAACTCAATCGATGAACCAATTCGAGATAACGGATCAGCGCAACAACAATTTCTTAACGCTACTGTTGAGCTTCCGTGGGAAAGAGCTGTTGCCGCAAATAAAGTGCCTTATTATATCAAGTAAATATTTATTTGTTTTTAATTGATTTCGTTGAATTCATTATTTTCATTATCTTTATATAATTATTACAGCCATGAAACCGAAACGACTCATTGGGTAAGTTCGATGAAAATTTTAGACATTTTTATAATCAATCCTTTCATTATTTTTACAAAAAGATTTTTTTAAACATCCATTACGTAAATTAACGATTCTTAAAAATTATACTGAAACATATTGATAACTAATATATAAGTTAGGTTTTATAGAACTTAAATAATTCACAAGAAATAGTTTTAATTAACTATTCTAACGATTTTATTTATTTCTAACGAATTTAATTTTTTAAGCTGAAAATATGGCGTAAAAATCCTAAAAACTGTCGCTAAAATCCGATAAATTTTGATTGGGGTAATGTTTTCAGTGTTTCACTGGGAAAATATTTTAAAAAAAGTTTTAGGGTTAAGTTAATATTGACCTTGAATTTTTGCATTACATTTTTTTGAAAAATTTCTGAATTTAAATCAATAGATTTTTTATAACGATTTGACCATTTATTTGTAACAATTAAATATTTTACACCTTTTTTTCTTACGATTTTTGCGTCCAAAGTTATGCTTTTATAATTTATAGAACTTGCTTTCTATATAAATAATTTTAAACTAAGCGATTGAATTATTTAATACAAAAGTAAAAATGAAATTAAAATGGTTTGAGTTTGCATAGCGCTATTTTATAAAAATTATTGTTAATATACCTTTGAATTCTACTTTGAAAATTATTTTCTACTATATTCAATAATATATAGGATTCGCCGACTTATACAGAAATATTCAACTCGTTATCCGAATTCAATGATGTAAAATATTCTGCATATCGATCAGCGATGAAATTGAGAGTATTTCAACAACGATTATGTCTTGATTTAATATCGATTGGAAATTTGATCAACATTTTCGAAGCCAGAGGATTGAGAGCACAAAATGACAAACTTATTGGTGTTAATGACATGATAAGCTGTTTGGAAAATATTTACATAAATATAGCAAAAGAAAATCCATCTATGGTTAACGTTCCACTTTGTGTCGATTTGTGTCTGAATTGGTTACTCAACCTTTACGACACGTAAGTTATTATACTACTCTAATATTGTTATTAAAAATATCAATGGTTTATAGAAGTACTCGTACGGGATATATAAGAATTCTTTCATTCAAACTTGGTTTGACTCTTCTCTGCAAAGCATCGTTGGAAAACAAATATAAATGTGAGTGACATTCATTTTTGGATATAACTTATGAATATTTAGATGTAATTTTCTATTACTTATTATTGATAGATTTATTTCGACTTATTGCTGATTCTAATGGATGTGTTGACGAACGAAAGTTTGGATTATTATTACACGATTGTATTCAAATTCCTTGTCTTCTCGGAGAAATATCCGCATTTGGAGGAAATAATATCGAACCGAGTATTAGGTCTTGTTTTGATAGGACTGGAAATAAAAAAGAAATACAAGCACCAGATTTTCTTGAATGGCTTTTACAAGAACCGCAATCAATGGTTTGGTTACCAGTTTTGCATCGTCTCGCAGCTTCAGAAGCAGCTAAACATCAGGCAAAGTGTAATATTTGTAAAATGTATCCAATAATTGGATTTCGTTATCGGTGTTTGAAATGTTTTA
>JAQIXJ010001400.1:0-20976 GCA_034700185.1 Phthiracarus laevigatus
CCTTTTTGAAAACCGGCGCAAATCATATTATCGGTCACTTTAAACGATGGCGGAAAGTTTTTATACCGTCGTTGACACTGTTTTCGGTCGACTATCGGCACATCAGTTGCCATAAGGTATTTCGAATTAAATTCATTATTAGTTTTGCCCCAACCTGTTACCGTTACCAAAATGTCTGCAACCATGTCTTCGGATTGCGTTGGCAGGCACACGGGTTTAGCATTTTTCTGGCCCAAAATTAATTTCGATGAAACACGTAGTATAGCGATATCGTTGTCAACTGTATTCGTCTCATAATTTGGATTCACAATTACTTTGGTTATCGTCGATTTAGTGCCGTTTAAGTAACTTAAACTATTATAGTGAATCGAAAGGCTCTCTTTTGGATAACTAAGTGAGATAATAAATTTAGTTTTAACTTAACGAGAAAATTGCGCCACAAACCCATAGACACAATGAGCGGCTGTTAATATAGTTTTCTCGTTAATAATAGAACCGCCGCAACGAAAAATGCCGTCTCTGTGAAGCGATATTTGCCACGGAAATTCGCCGTCTATTGCTTTTCTTCCGCCGATAATTCTTTGAGCGCTTCTGGCATTCGTTAAACCGCAATCGTTTGTATTTTTCATATATTTGGAATGGAAATCAAACAATTTTGAGCTTGCATTGAATTTGGTTGCAAACTTAGATTTACTTTCTATTATAATAGTATTGATATGTTGTATTAGAAGTAATACGAAAAATAGTAATACACATAAATAATTCATGTCAATGAATGAGAAAAATATGAAACAAAAGAGTTTATATCCGAAAAGATTTTTCGATTGCGTACACAATTTTGACCTAAAATTATTTTGCGTATTTCATTCGTTACCTATAAAAATACTAACATTATCAGAATATAATATTTTTGTATATAAAGCTATATAAATTTAAATTACTGTATTTCATTATTGATTTTCACTCAAAACCTCATTATTTTATTGAATTAAATATTAAGAATTATTTTTTGCTTATTTATTTAAATGTTGAACTATTTTCTAATTGAAAATAAATATATATATATAATAAAGTTTTACGCATAAAAATAAAACTTATTTAAAACCCAAATTATAGGAATACAATGTGAAATTAGCATAAATGATTAAATATTACTTAATTTAAGCTAAATTTTTATTAATCCATTTTACATAACTGCTAACTCGCGTATAAATATCAGGTATATTAAGCAGCCCACACTTAAAACTCTGCGAAACAATACCAATTAATACAGCTTTTCTTCTATATCGGTACACTAATGGTCCTCCGGAATCGCCCTATTCATCAATAAGTTTTGCTAAATTAATAATTATGCCCACAGGCTTAAAAATATATGTTATATAGGCATTGGTCGTAACTAATGTTGCTTTAAATTGCAATTGTACTGTAGATTGACCTCAACGGTAAGAATTTACATTTGGCTTACATTATTTAAATGTAGTTAATAAAACAAATAACTTACAGCACAGATGAACCGATGATGACCACCAGCGCATATCATATTCTCGGTGATCATTACTTTCTTATTGTCTTCATTAAGTAAATTTCGATACAAATAGCGACACTTTTTTCTCGAAATAATTGGTACGTTTGCAGCCAGAAGTCGTCTAGAAATGCTTGCATTCACTCCAACCCGACCCCAACCCGAAACAATAGCAATAGAGTTAGCTTTTGGTTCAGCGTTTAAAGGTGGCAGACATATATTGTTAGCGTTTAATTGGTGGAGATTTAGTGGTTTTGAAACGTGAATGATTGCGATATCATTTAAAACTAGTTGAGAATTATATTTTGGAAAAACTATAATTTTCGATACGTTTGCTGATGATCCGCCACTATTTAGTTTAATACTGTTGTAATATATTGTAACTTTAGTTGATTTGATGCTAAATTAATAAACCAACACATTTATAATTTTCATTTAGATTTTAGCGTTTTTAATGATTCATGTTCTGCTAAAATTAAATGCGAATATTTATCTACTAATATTTGCTATTCTAATAAATTGTTGCATTGAGTTTATTTTTAAACACAAGGTATATTTTAATAGGACATGCATACATACTAAAATAAACATGTACTTTTTCAAAAGCTATAGAAATATAAATTTTTGAAAACTACAAAAAATAGATTTTCACGAAAATACTGCAAACATAATTATTGATAAGTTAGACAGACTTTGTTACACAATGTGCTGCTGTCAAAACCGTTTTCGAGTTAATGATAGCGCCACCACAATTTAATTGACCATTGATAAGTACGGCCACCTGCCACGGCAACTCTCCCGCGTATGTGTCGTATCCGTTCACAACTTTCACCGAATTTAAATTGTCATAACTTTTCTCTAAATTTACCTTAAATATAATAGACATCATATGAGTTAATATAAACGGAATTAAGTTCATTATTCAATTTTTACAAATTTAAAATTCTTATTACGATATATAAACTTTGATTATGTAAAATAAATAAAGTGATGAATACTTTTGCGGTGACAAATATTTTTATTGGTAAAGTTATCTTTAATGATAGTGAAAATTTTACTAGTCATATGAATAAATTATTAAACTGAAAAATAAACAAGATCGAAACATACATCATCGTATTAATCCCAAGCTTACGCGAGTGAGTACCAGTGCACTAATACATAATACACTACGAATTGCGTAATGCATGTCCACACTCATAATTTTATCTTAAGGCGCATTACGCAATTCGTAGTGTATTATGTATAAAGCACTGGTTCTTACTCACGTAAGCTTGGGATTAATACGATGATGTATGGATCGAAACGGGCATAGTGGTAATGTAATTTTCAAAGGAAAACTCTATTAAAAGCTATAGCATATGCTACAGTACTCCGTGTTCTTTAATATAATACCGTCTATAACGCAAGATGCCACTTAACCCAATTTTTGCCTAATTTGACCCTGAATATCCCTTAACCGCCAATTAGCGGCATATGTCACTGAAATATTGCCGAATTTGCCTATTTAAACACGATTTTCGCCCATTATGACTAGGGCTTTGAAAATCGTTAATTAACGAATTCATTAAAATGATATAAATTCATTTTAAAACAAGTATATGTGAAATGTAGAACCAAAATAAATAAAAATAAAGTAAACGAATTAAACGATTCAAACGATTTTAAAAAACGAATTTAAAAATTTCAAACGATTTCCTTGTTTTATAACAATATTTGTGTAAAATAAAAATTTAACGATAATACTAGGCTGACTAAACCACTAAAATCCAAATGTGATTCTCTTTCATTTAAGAAGATGTCAAAATAATAGAAAAAAATAAATTGTAAAGTTTTTCCTTAGTTTCCGCCGAAATGGAAAGAATTTTTTTGAAACATTATTTAGAGACAATAGAGGGACATTTAGTGTAGATAACATAAAGTATTTCATGATTGTTTATTATAACTCATTTTTGTAACTAAAATTTAAAATTTTTTCAAACGATTTTAAGTCTTTTTATTAAACGATTTTGTACCCTTTTTTCTAACGATTTTCAAAGCCCTAGTTATGGTATATTTGGTATATAAAGTATGGTCGGCAAGTTTGGTAGGTTAGGACATAAGAATATTTATAATAACTTTAAGTTGTAATAGTTATTCAGTTTTTGTGACACTTTATTGTTTATAACTATAGTGTAGTTTGAAACGTCACTCTTTTGTAAATAATATTTTCTAAATAACATTATTAGGGTATAATTTTTTCAACAATAGGGCCGGTGTTCTATATAACAACCCGATTTTGTACTATTTTTTCTAACGATTTTCCTGCTTTATAGCTAACGGCCGTTATGTAGAATCCCGGAACCATTGTTGTAAAAAGCTGCATTAAACTATTTTTGCTGTATTCTTACAAAATATTATAAAAGCTTAAAGCATTCACTTGTTGTTTAAACAAATATTTAATGTTTAACGATTTAAAAGTATCGGTTTTGATTAGTTTGGATAGGTTTAAGTTTGGTTAAGTTTAGATAGGGTTTGTTAGGTTTATGTTTGGTTAGGTTAGATTAAAGTTCACTTATATTTAATTTTTAAGGTTTTTTCATCATACTATTAATCATTCTGAGAACTTTTAAACTAAAATGCGCGTGTGATTTCTCCGTTTATTATAATTTTATCAAACAATATTTTAAATTTGTTCTAAAAAAGTTAAACAACAATGGTTCCGGGATTTTACATAACTACCATATTTTATAGATTACACTATTTTACAATCATTCGCGCTTACTTAAAACTAACGAATTTTATAGTTTACAACAATGATACTTAACTTATAGTAAATTACTGTGACATCCTTTTATTGAAGTATTCAATATAATGATGCTTTCTATTTACATTTAACCTGAAGTGAGCGTGAAGTTGTGATTGACTTTAATAATGAAAAATAATAGAATAAATTGTCAAAAATTGAATTGTTTAAATAATCTGTTACCAAAACATGTATTTCAAACAAATCAACTTATTTATCTGACAATCAAGTAATCGTGCTAACAATGAAGTGAAAGTATAAACGCTTATCGCGTATAAGTATGTAAGCTTAATGAACATTATTAACGGAATTTCAGTTAACAATTTAAAAATATTGATTTATAAAACTCAATTATCATAAAAGAAACTAATATGTTGTTCAATAAAATGATATTTGTTTGGCTGATTACAATTTTAAGCATAAGAGCGAGTCAGTCGCAAACAGGGCCAATGTTTTGCCAAACTCGTCAATTTGACTCAGTTTTCAATTTCGGGTTACAAGTGATGCTTCGATCCAACAACTGGTATTGGACTTTCAAAAACAATAAAATCGTGGATCATATTCCCCAAGCTTATTACGAAAGTAAGTTATGGGCACAAACAAACATATAATATAAATAAAATATATAACGATTTTATTTAGACAGGACAATATTAAGTTCGGTATATATAAGCGAAGTACCGAATTGTTTGCAACAACCAGCGAATTGCCAAAATTTCGCTAAAGCTCTCTATTTAGCTCCGTTCAGATTGCTTAATAGACCCCAAAACCATGAATATTCATTACTGCTAAAGATTTACCCTAATGGTACAAACGTGGATATGACGGAAAGTGACGTTCCGTGGACTCCAGATATCGATAGGTTAGGCTATAGAATTTGGCCAATGGAGTGGAACGTGGATGTGTTAAATTCCAGACCAGCCGTTTATTGGCCGAAAAAGCATCAGATTCTGATGATAAGTGACAGCGGTAATCGTGATAATTCGGCCATTTTATTTAGCAATATTACCACTTATAAGTGGTGGGTACGATACAAGAAACAGTTAATCCATAAGGACATTCATTTCGTGGGCATGTTTCACCACAATCACGTAATTTACGTGGTGGGAGATAATCGGCATCGAGGAAGTAAAGAAAGCGTGTTATATATATTAAACCAAACCGACGACTACCAGTTTATTTTTGAGCAAAATGTAACCGAAATTAACATTTTTAACAAAAATTTTACCATACTTTTATTGCACCGCAGGAAATCGAGTTCAAACATTTTTTCGGTTGCTATACACCGGATACTAATACCGTTACCACTATTGAATCGACGACACAGCATACGGACAATAACGAGGGAAGCAAAACTAGCAATAATTCTCGTTTCGCGATTATACTCTTATCTGCTTTGATTGGAGCGTCCGTTATCTCCGCTATCGTTATACTGATCGTGTACTGTGTGGTCAGAAAACTAAAAAGTAATTCATGTTTTGTATGAATCAATAATCAATTGAAATAATAACTAATAAATTTGTAGCGTCATCGACATCGACTTACGTAACGGATGGGAATGAAGCGGATCGAGCGGATACCACTTACGATCAATCGATTGTCACTGTGAACTCGTATAGCGGTGAACGTGAACGTTAAAAATTGCATTCAATACTTATTAATTAATTACTTAATTGTATTTTTTCTAAATAAGAAATATTTATATTATATAAAAATTAAGTTGTTATTTAAAAAACACCAATAAAACAATATTTTAATAGATTTTAGAAGTTTAACTCTAAGCAAAAAAAAGTAATGAATTTAATTTTTAAAGCTACAAACAAACGAAAGAGAAAATAATAGTATTTTAAGCGTAAATTTTAACAGTAATTTTGTTTGATAAGCGGAGAAAGAAAAAAAAAGATTATCATATTAATAGTTTTGAAGTAATAAGTTCGCTAAACACTCGTGAAAATCGAGTTAACACTCGAATTAACACTCGCGACATCAGTGCTATCGTATATGTGAAAAATGCTTTCAGCATCTGATTCATTAGTGGATTCGTCGCTGCTATCACTGATATCACTAGTTTCCGCTATTGACGATAAACTCACATATGATTGCGCATCATTGTCATCGTCATCATCATAATCTACATTATCGACATTGTCATCATCTGTTAATGACACAATTGACGAGTCATCGGAATGAACAACTCTTCTACTCTCCGACGGATCAGAGTCGCTGTCATCACTATCATCATAAGCCGAAGAATGGCTAACATCCGAATCTGATTCCACTATCGATTGTATGTCATAATTGCCGGCGAAACCGATCCCAATAACACTAACTTCGTCGTTAGAGCTCACATCAGAATTACTGTCATTACTGTCTGAATCGGATTCAGTACTTGTGCTCGCATTTGTCGCTTCCCTCAGAATAACGTGAAGACTCGAAAGCGGATAACTCGAAACAACGCCTACACATATAAGAGAAAAGTAATTTATTAGAATATTAAAAACAAATTAAGTTTATTTATTTTTTAATTATATTTTCTATAATATAACAATATTACCTCTATTAGAGCTGAGACGACGCGCCACGTGTTGCTGTTGTTTAACCAATTTCTTCTTTCTCTCTTCCACCAGCTTTTCTCTGTGCTCTTTCTGTTCGGGTTTCATTTTATTAACGATACGTTCGATTAGATTATCCAAAACCAATTGTCTGTTTTGATTCTTTATCTCCACGCGACATATGGGACACTCTCTCTTAGCGTTGTTGGCGTGTTTCCATTGCTCGATACACGCGAAACAGAAAGTGTGCGAACAATTTAGATTCACGGCGTGAACGAACAGCTCGTGACATATTGTGCACGTCAGCTCCGAATCAAAGATCTCCTCCAGTTGTTGTTCCGGATTCGTATCGATAGCGTCATTACATTGTCGTTTATTGGTTTTCGTCTCGACCATCGATGTATTTTCGCATACTTTACGTTTAGCGCTATACTTCTTATTACTATTTCGACTTTCCTTATCGTCTTTTCTCTCCTTTTCAATTCTCTTATTTCGCTCTTCGGTCAACTTTTTCTGCTCATTACTCAATTGTTTCTTCATTTTCTCGACCTCTTCTTCCTTCTTTCGCGTTTCCTTCTCCTTCTTATCCAATTCCGCTTTCCATCGTTTCAAAGTGTCCTCTTTTCGCTTAATTCTCTGTCGTTCCGAGTCTTTCTTTTGTTCCAAAGCCTCCTTTTCTTTCCTCAATTTCTCCAATTCTCTTTCGTAACGCTTTTTCTCCATTTCCTTCTGCTTATCTTTGCTCTTATTCTTAACGGATCTCTTGCCCGACGAACCAGTAGTTGGTATAAACAAAGCGCTTCGACTATATTCGTGATCGTTAACCAGCGCACGATTGTTCACAGTTTCTTGTTTCTTGTTTCGCTTAATATTATTAGTATTAACGGCTGAACCAGTGCTGTGATAATTAGCACCACTTCTCGTTGGCATCGCTGTCACAGATATGGTTCCGCTAACGTTTGGTTCGATATTGAATCGAACGGTGTTCGACGACAACGGCGGAGACACCGTTGACGACGACGACGACGAAGAGGAGTCACCACTAGAAGAAGCGTGAATGCGTATCGGTATTATCGGCAATGTAGCGGTAATCGTGGAAATATTTAGTCGATGAATCTCTAGATTAAAATCGGTGACGAATTGATAGACAAATTCCGAGTGCGTTTGGGGACCAAACGATATTTTATCACCATTTATCAGACAATACGGCGTGTATGGCTTTAGTTGTATACCATTAATGAATAGACCATTAGTGCTCTGTTTTAAAAACAATAAAAATGTGGTTCGAATTCGGAAAATTAAAAAAAATGCGTTACTAAAACGTAAATACAACAAAACATAGGAGAGAACGCGACTGATTACATAATTATTAATTTTTGATTACCTGTAAGTCAGTGATGTGCCAGTTATTATCGTCAAATTTAATGCACGCGTGTTTGCGCGATATTTCAATTGAAGTGATTCGGTAATTACAGTCGTTGTCCCGTCCAATAACCAATTGATTTTGCGGTGAATTCGTAGTATTTCGCAGTAGTATAACGCTATACTTGTTATGATCTTCTTTAGTGATAATACGCTTAAGTGCTGACACTTGCGACGACATTATAACTAAAAAAATATTTAAACCTAACAAATATGAGCGTATGAACTATACATATCGCATATACGAGTGTATACTAGTCTCTAATAAAACATTAACGCTCGACCGTACACTTTATATCACTATTGGCGACTCATCGCACTCATTTCGTATAGATTTTTAATCAAAAATTAAACGATTATTAAGAGTAGAAAAATGTTTTTCGCGAGTTTTACGATATTTATATCACGATTTTTTTTGAGGCACACAACAGTGGGATATAGTGGTTATACATACATACATACAAACAATATGGCGGTTAACGTAAACTGAACGCAACCAATGCGTATATCATTATGATTTTATACGTTCACTTTGCGCTCATTGGTTTAGGGTTTGGGCGTATGCGTGTTGTTTTAACGCCACCACGTTAAACATGTCACGCGATTATTGGTTCACTAACGCCCTTCGATCACTGCGTCACCAGTATTGCACTATTTTCGAAATAAGTTAATTCTGATAAATTCATTTTCAATTCATTTTTATTGGAATAAACAAAAGTGAAAGTTTTAGTCAACTTTTTATCGCTAACAAGTGTTTAATACATTACAATTGCTTTTACCTAAATTTACAAGATATATATATGAATTAACGGCTATTTAATGATTACTAATGGAGAGAGTCCTGACTAGCTTTAAACAAATTAAATTAAATCAATATTTCGTTCTGAATATTTTGGGCAAACAAATAAAAACATATAAATAATACTAAACAAAGAAAAAACAATAATTTGTATAATAGCTGTTAAACCAGTCAATGCGAAAAAAACTTTTTAGATCACAACAAAAATTATGTATAAACTTTCGTTCGATGAGTACAAGAAAAATAAAAATAATCGGCCGAATATCATACCGGTATATAAAACAATAATATATATATAGAGCAAAAAAATTATTGATTTTTCTTGTCTTCAACCGCTAATTGTTGAGTTGGCTGTTGTTGTTGTCCCTCAATAGCCAACACATCACCACTCGTCGCCTGTGAAGCCATAGCTATCTCTTCACCGCTGACACCAAACTCGTTGACACGCGAGTGATCCACTCTGTAGATCCAGCGTTGATACAGGAAAATCAAAAATATGATGTCGTCCCGAAAGCAACCGATTCGATACATTGTGGGCATTTTGATGACAAAAGCGAATATGTCGTCAATGAATGTGTTGAGAAACTTGTACGTCAACATTCGCCACGGAAGGTGTGCCACAGATTTTAATTTATAGTTAATAAATAGCTGCGGCGTCATCATTATAAAGCCTGAACAAAATAGTTATGAACCAAAATAGTTACCGTATATGCACCACACAAACTAAATGTGCCAATGGTTTGGTTTCTAATGGTTTTAACCATAGATGAACAAAAGCGCGCCTTAGGACTTTTGGGACCTCGGGACTCCAGGTCTTTTAGGATTCAGAGTCCTTAAAAATTTAAAAGGTCCAGGTCCTGGTTCTGTCAAGTTGGGTCCAGGTCCGATCAGGTTCAGGTTCGAGTTCCTATAAGTTAGGACTTGGGACTTATATGAAAATGTAAAATGAAATACTAATAATGTTTTTTACTTAAAGTTAATGTAAATGAGTCCCAAGTCCAGGTTCAAGTCCCTGTCTCAAAGACCTGGACCTGGTTCCGAGTCCATGAAAAAAATTAAGGTTCAGGTCCCAAAACGACTTCTGAGTCCTTGGCTCAGGTCCGGGTTTTTGTAAGGACCCTCAAGGACCCGGACCTGTTCATCTGTAGTTTTAACCATTGGCTTACGGTTTGAATTGGTTTGGTTTCCATAATTATTTTTTGAAATGGTTTTGATTGGTATGGTTTGAGAACGTAAATTTATGGTTGGTATTGGTTTCGGATAAATCAAACCATTGGCACCATTAACACAAACGATTAGATTTTACGAAACAAAAATTAAAAAACAATAATCTTACCAAACGTAAGTAAAAATCCGTAAATTATATTAAGAACGAACGAATACCATCCTTTATGTTCGTTATACATTAATGAGTAAATTGAATAACCAATTAGTAATGGAAACAAAGCCCACGATAGATATCGAAAAGCTAACTATTAAAAACGAAAACAATATATCAACAATACTTAGAAAATCATATCTTAAATTTTTATCGAAAATGAAAGGATCGATATCTTACGAGATCATATTGACGAGTAGACGACTCCACGTAAGAGCCTTTGTCACTAATTGTCACTTTAGGCAGTAAACCAAAAATCCTTTCGTTCCAATTCACTTCGATGTTCACCACTTTCTTTATTTTCCACAATTCAATAATTAGTCCAATGCCGACACTGATTCTGACGACCATATTCGTGTCGTTATCCAATACATAAAGCAAAACAATAAGCGACTGGAATACGTTGAATAATACAGAACGAACTGATAGGCCTTCAAGTGAGCGGCGATTTTTCCAGAACTGTATGTCTGCATAAAAATAATAATTAAATAATTGGCATTTTACTAACTAAATAGCATTATAATCGTATTAATGTCAAACCGTTTTTAAACGCTAAAAATTCGAAAATACTGTGCGTTATGGAAACAATAACAGTGAGCGCTAGTAAAACGGGTGACGTCTCCAAAAACGTCTCTTTGAGCATATCCTGCTCGTCGTCGTCCTGTTCCATCAAATCGGATCCCATAAACGATGTCCATCGCGATCGCATCGCTTGCGCTGTATATAATTGCCAGCGAAACATCGAAAGTGGTTGATATGTTAGTTTAAGCTCTACTTTACTAAATTAATAAATTTAAACAAAAATAGTTTCATCAAAAATGTTCCCAAAAATCAATTAAAAAACATACTCTACGGTGTCATTAATAGGCATATAGTCACGCATTAGATTCCAGTAATCATTTAAATATACAATTGGAAAATATTTGCCAGTTGTAGGCTCGAACTCGACAAACTCGTCTAACGGTGGCGGAACTGATCCTTTAACCCAAGGCGTGTGATCATCGATTATATTAATCGTTAAATTTGGATGCCAATGAGACATCAATTCGGTTTTCACATTAGCCTCGGCTTTCTTTTGTTCCTCAATACTGGCCGTAGTTTCACCAGTTATTAAATTATGCGTCTTTTTATAGAATCGTTTTTTGTATCGATTCAATTGTCTCCTTTTATGGATCGTATGTACAGGCGAATACTGGGAATATTTGTCGTCTGATGGGTATGGCAAGTAATCACTTTTAACTATATAAATATGAAGCCAAAGACTACCATTATTCTGTACATTCTATAAAAATAAATACCAATTTTTCGATACAACAAGAATTATAAATATATATCATTATCGATGCGAATTAGTTTGAAAGTACGATTTATTACCGGCGATAAGCTAATTGTGGTATCTTTAAAGTAGATTCCATCGCCGTTTACACCGCTCTTCCAATCGCCATATACTAAATCTTTTTGGAGCCAAACTAATTGACTGGAATCGTCAAATTGCGGTTGTTTTTCATTTTCGCTCACGTATACGTACATATCCTAAATTAAATCGAACAAACAGTACAGTAATTTATTGTTTCTATCGATAAGCACCGGTAACCAAAAAAATAAACATAAAAAGCGATTTCGTTATTGATTAATGGGTTTCTTATATCTTTAAATAGTTAAAACAAAACTTTTGCGAGTAAAGTGCGAACACGACGTTAGTTTACGTAATGCGAAATTAATTGTGTAAAACAAACACATTAGTATTAAAATAGTTGAATAGAACAATACTATTATTATTACTATTGCCGATATTAGCGATAATATGTAATAAAAGTCGAAAAATATAAATAAAATAGTGGTGGCTATTATAGAAAGCAGAGCTAAACACAAATTAGTTGAAATCGTCATTAATATTTCATTAATTTAAATAATACGCGAAATAATAGCAAAGTGAAAAATACAAGAGAAAAATATACGAAAAATGCGTAAAAACATATTAAACAGAAACTTTTCGTTTTATATTAAACACAACAAAAATGGAATTTAAAAAATCGATAGAATAGCGAAAGCATGCATACCATTATAGTTCCATTAGAGAATAGATTACTGGCTGGTGGTATGGATGGACCGTTAGCTACGGAACCAGTTTGCGATGGGCTCGACGAACGACGAAAGAATGACGTTATGAAATATATAATCAGCGCTCGAACTATCAATCCCTGCGCCACTGACCAATAACTCCCTAAATAGCATATTAAAAGGTTTGGAAAATTTAGTGCCATTTATAAAACTATTAATTGTAATTAAATTATTATAGATTAAAAGGAAAGCCGGCAGTAAATGAGAATAATCATATAAAAAAATATAAATCATTAGATTTCGGATCATTATATTAAGAAAACTGAAAGAAAGCTATAATATTTTAATTGAATTTGTGAAACAGTGATAAAGCATTGCGATATAGTGTTAACATAAGATCGCAAATCGATATCGCACCTCGTTGTGGTTGCTGTTGCTGTTCCCCATCAGCTGGTCGTGCCATCGCCGACATGTCTCCGTTCTAACCAATTATACCAAACAATAATAAATATTTATACGCCCAAAATCGATGTTATATATTTGCATATATAATAGATTAATATGGCGTAATTGAATTTAATGTTTATAATAACGGAATGGTTAACCAAACCTGAATTGGATTCGCGGTTCGCTCCACTATTTCTGTCATATTTATGCACGCGTTTCACCAAATAATTAATTTAATAATTATAAGATATGGAAATTTACGAACAATTTCCGATGAAATTTGTTGTTTTCTTAAATGAAATATATCTATAATTGGTATTTAATTTAAAATGAATTTAATTTGATGATAATGTGAAAAATGTTGAGTCAAGTGTTAATATTATTTATATTAGTTTAATAGTATTGTGTAGTGAGTAATGACACGATATATTAACACACCATAAATACGGTATTAGGCGTTCATTCATCGCTCTAAAGGGACCGTTTCTATAATACGTTCGCACAATTGTTTATTGGGCTGTGATGTTTGTTAGAAAAGTTTTATTATCACAATAACGTTAGTATCATTTTCGCTTTTATTAATAAAAGTTTGTGTTTTTATATGCTTATGTTTTTGAACTTTTTTCCTGACAACCTTAATGCTTAAAAGCCGTGTAATTTGAATATTGTACCAGGTATTAAGTAAATAAAAGAGATAGTATTAACTTCCATATGGAAGCGCCCCATTTTTTGATTTCATTGCGAATTTTTTCTAAAATAGAGAATGTTTTTCTAAGCATTTTGGCTGAAACTGTACTGTACTGTAGTTGTTGGTAATGCAGATATGTTCATACGTTCATAGGTTCGTACATGAATGGTTTATGCATGTTATCTCGTCACTGTAGTTCACATTCTAGTACAGTTCATGCTGCTATTGCCTGTTATTGCTTGCTATCCTTTTTCTATACTGCTATCTCTGTGCACGCAAATCCGTTATCAACAACGATTCAGCATAGAAAGCAAAGGAACCAAAAAAAGGGCAAATGATTGTGCTTGGAGTAAGAACAGCATAGGAAGAATAACATGCACTCTCTCTTTCCCATCCGATCAATCTGCATCATCATCTGCATCCCAGCTATTAATATATTACGTCATTACAACTAGAAATTCTTAAAATTACGTCATTTCGTGCATCCATATAACTTCAGTGTACTACAGCTCAAGTTTGTGTATTTAATCCATCTTTGTTTCAACAGTTTACTGGATTTTGAGTTTTTAAGTGAATAATGAATCAAATTGAAGCGATTGAATTTAGGTCTGGAGAAGTGACTGGTTCGGGTTCGGATCAATCAGACTCATGTACTTCGGGTTCAGGAGAAGGGTCTTCTGACAGAGGTAAGACTATTGATTTTGAAAAACAAAAAATGCTACGCAATAGATTCCTTGTATCTAGAGAAACAGTTATTAGAACAAAAATGATAAATGGATTGACGAAAGATAATTATCTACAAGCCGTTGTGAATTATAATAAGAATTTAGACTTCCCTATCACTGCTATGCGCATCGAAGGACCGTTTCTTACTTTGTTCCTAAATAGTAAAGATTTAGCTAATCAGATAATTATGGACCCGTTGTTTAAAATCGGCTCATTAATCGTCCGCTGGACGACGCATTATGAACGAATTTTTACGATAAGAGGAGATACCATCCCGATTCGACTAACAGATGAAAATCTAGTAGAAAAACTTAAAAAATATGCAAGAATAACCAAAATCATCCAACTGTCTAACAAATTTGCAAATAAATACATCGTCATACCATCGCGTTTGATACAGCTTTCCAGGGAAGAGCTTATCAGCTTTACCGGATTCTCTTGAAGTGGAAGACCCGCTGGATAACAGTATACAGGTTGTTACGATTAATAAGGATCCACGGAAGAAATGTTGGAATTGTAATAAAGTGGGACATATTGCGCGAAATTGCCGGAATAAAGACAAAGCCGCAGCAATAAAAAATAATACTAAACTAACATTCCATCCGTCCTTTGAAGATATATCTCTCAATGACGACATCCTGTCGGCGTCCTTTGAGAGAGCAAATGACAACACAGCAATAACTAGCGAATTTATTGCGAACATGGTTACTCTAACACAATCTATTAGCACAGAATCTGACGATACTCCTAATATTAATACTGAAAACATTGCAATGGCAGACAACGTCGTCGACAGTATTGCTAGTGGTATTTCTAATATCAGAAATGAACAACAGAGCACTATCACTCAACCGTGTACTACAGAAGTAAACCAACTACTACCGCTAATACAACGGGAAAAAAACCGAGAAAGAAGAGGATAAGCTATAAAGAAAAAAGAAACCAAAACGAAATATCTATCGACCGCCTAACAGATGCGGAAATCTTTATTGCGTATAAAAGGATTGATAGTGACCAACGTTTTTCAAACATCAATCTACAAACAGTAATGCCAAAACGATACCCGATCCTAGCAAGAAACGATAAAATTCTAAAAGCATTTCATGATAATTCCAAACGTATAAATAATCTCGAATACACACCTATCGATCTAGAGAAAGCCAATGGAGTAGCGGACGAACCTTTGATGCTTCAAATACATCAATTGGCAGAATCTTTCGACAAAATTATTTCAGATACTGAACTCCCAGAGGAGCAAATTAGTGAAGTTCTTAAACAGCTTAATATTATCATAACAAAAGAATTTTGTGCAAAACTAATAACTGCTACAATAATACTCGCCATATGGAATCAAAATAATTATACTCCTCAACGTACTATTGTTGTTGTGGATAAATTATATAAAATCTACGATGTCTTCACAAAATACCAATCTGAAGATATTATCGCTTAACATTGCGAAACGTCCTATTTGTCCTCAACTCGTCAATTCCTTACTAAAAAACTTTCATATTTGTGCCTTACAAGAATACAATGAGAAGCGTAATGCGAAATTTAATAATAATAATTATAATATCCTCAAATCTACAGACCTGATGACACTTATCCAAAAAGATTTCTGTACATATAAAATAATAAATTTTGATAATATTTTTCAACATGTCGTCATAAATATAAACTCAACTAAAGAGACATATAATTTCATTAATGTGTATATTCGACCAAATACTACTACTACTTCATATAAAGGACTATTAGAGTGCACACTCAACTCTATATTAAAAGTACGTACTTCCATACCAACCATCATTATGGGCGACTTCAACCTCAATGTTGACCTCATACAGTCCAAACAAACAAGTAGAGATAGTGCCCACAGATATAAAACCCAGTGTGGTTTCATCTCTATATTTAACAAATTCCTGTCATTATTACAACTATTAGACATTGATAAATATTTTGGCGACTTGTCTGACACTTTCGTTCGCATTTGGAAGAACAACGGTCGAATCAAAGAAACTCGTAGTCGTATTGAATATGCGCTTATTTCATCAACCATTGCCAACAAAACGACATACAAAGTAATAGATACAGACCACTCTGACCACAATGCCATTACAATAGTCATAAAGAAACATAACGTCATTAGAATACAAGATCGCAAAAGTAATTTCTACTCACCAAAACTGTTTATTGGGCCGTACTTCAAAAATTCATTGAATAAAATATGGAAATTCGATGGTGATATTAGCCTCCAATCAAACTGGCAATTGTTTGTCCAAGCTATTCAAATCCTTACGCTAAAGGTATACAATAAGAATAAAATTAAAAAAATACCACCAAAAATTATTGTGTCGAACAACCTGTATAATATATATTCTGAAAATCGCAAACGAAAAGTTAAAGAAGAAAAATATGAATCCTTAATGGAAAAGAAGGATATGCTCAATAATTATTATACCAACCATTTCAAAAAAAGAAATTTCAGTTATCAAGATATACATAAAAATTTTATTAAACAAGTCATAGTACCGTTAACTACCGATGACAACCATATGATAGGAAGGCGATCACTGACACCGAAATAGAGAATGCCATTGCGCAGATAAAAAATAAACACAGTCGAGGATTTGATGGAATATCAATAACAACAATAGTTTATTTCCGTAAACAGATTCTGCCAATGGTAAAAAAGATAATACATGATTGCTTCAATAATGGACTATGGAAAGCATTCAAATTAATTACTTTGATACCAATAGCGAAAAACCCGAAACCACAGTCTGCGTTGGACTTTAGACCTATTGATATATCTACGACAATGTATAAGATTTATATGAAGATACTATTAAACAGAATTAACTTAATAATTAAGAAAATATTATCACCACACCAACACGGAGGATATCCGGGAGGCTCCAGTCGACATATGCTTTTTAATGTGTTACAAAAGATAAAATATATCAGAGATATGCACATACCGGCATACATGATGAAAACAGACTGGGCTTTCGCATTCGACTCCATAGATAGAGATTTCATAGAAATGTTATTGAATTATCACAACTTTCCGCTCAACTTTATCGAGTGGATCATGAATTCAATTACTGACAATCTTGCACTTATCCAATTAGCAAGAAATATTTTCTCAACTATTTTTCCAATAGAACGTGGTCTTCGCCAAAGCTGTGTCTTATCTGTAGTACTCTTCATTCTATGCTTGGATATTCTAATCCGATGGTTAGCATCTCAATGCGATTTCCCTCCGGATGCCTATGTAGACGACTCAATAATTTTAAGTGTAGATTTGGACTAATCTTTTATTATACTCAAAGCCTTAAGACTATTCAAAGAAGTAACTGGAATGCAAATTAATAATGAAAAAACTCGAATCTTAACTTTAAATAATCCACTATTCCTAACAGCAATCCAAGGTATGTCAGCCAATGATCTAAAGATTTTAGGAGTGATCGTTTATAAAATTGGCATACCAAGAAACAAGCACGTCTTCATCAATGAACTAAAATCCTTCTTTACACACGTCAATCTGAAAATATACTATCTTTCCCTTAGAGATAAAGCCAAATATATTAATTCGATGGTAATATCAAAAATAAATTACTTTATACAATCAGGTGTTATTGTCACGTACCAACATATCAATCAAATTAACCATATCATAACGAAATTATTATGGAAAGGCTATTCATGGATATCGCGGGAGAAATTATCACACAGTGTTGATTTTGGCGGTATTGGTCTGATTAATGTAAGAGTGCTTTTACATGCGAATATTATTCTACAAACATTAGAGATTATTAAAGATGAGTCTGAAGGCGCACACCTGTTTAACAAAAGACTGAAAATTATAACACGTAATAACAATGCCGATTTACTTACTACAATTCACAATGCTATTAACGAACCACCACATACTGTTACCACACAACGCATTTCTCAACTCCCTATTTTATCACATTTGGCAGCTGTATAACCTGCAAAACCACTATTTTCATATCGAGGAATTTACATTAGCTTCACAAGTCTATAATTATATAAGACATAAACATCGTCCAGCGATAAACTACTTTCAATTATTCTCCATGCCTAATAAATTTATAGATTATTTCCAACTACTGGAAAATAAAGCAATTCGATGCGCCTCTACGTTATACCACCGTTTTGCAATCGGTGACTGTTTATGTAATGATTGCATAGCTTTTGATGACGTCAATTATCACATCTTTCTGTGCCGCGCATTAACAAAAGTAAAAAACTGGGCCGAAAAATCGTTTGGATTACGACTAAACCTGTTTATTTTTAACACCAAGATTACTCAAGTGTTCTGTTGCGCATGGCGGTGAACATGACCCTTCTATGGGTTATCGCAATACTAAAAGCGAAGAATGACTACAGTATTGGCATACCGGGTGTGCCACGAATGTTAATTACCGTGACCGAGAAAGTCTATAAATTCAATGCTCGGAAAAGTGCCGATAAGTTTTGTATTGAGTTTAGTAGAAAAATAAAAAAAGGCTCTCACGTGTATGCGCAACAACATACCAACAAACTGATTCTCTCCCCTCTCTATCCCTAAATAAATAAACAAATGAAAAATTAAAAGCTCAAATTTCAATTGCTTATTACACACTCACTAGTTTTTTCATGTAATAGCCACTCACTGTTCGTTAAGAGTACGTCAGTCTAATACTCCATTACCATCCACTCAGTCTCAACAAAGAAGTGAAAGTCGGCTGTCATTCAATTTTTTCCATCGAATAATCAACATAATGTCTAACATAGTGAATATATTCAGTACTGCACCGCCACCGCCACTACAAACACTACAACAAAATCAGCAGCAGATACAGGCTCCAGATGTGATCCAACGTAGACGACCTGGTCGTCCAAGAGGTGCGAGAAATGCGGCCGTTGTTGCTGATCAACCTCAGCCACAACCACAACCACTTCCAGCTTCGATGAGAAATAATTCTCGTGATTGGATACCAATTCTTCATGTGCTGCTGAATATACTTCTCATCATAATTATTGGTTGGGGAATATATCTCTTCCAACGCTCACCACAGAGCGATAACTCGACCCATTATCACTACAACGATGTTTGTCCAGCAGTTGATCCTATCAATCCTCGTATCGCGGGTGATCAACAAAACATTGGTCAGAATGCCAACCATAACTGAATGAAAAATATAATTCAAAGTATACTATTATCTCAGTATTTTATATCCTATTTTTTATCTATTTTTACATACCTTTTATTGTCACTTATATCGCGTATTGTTTTGTCTTATCTTACTTTATAATTCTTTCCTCTATAATTATCAATTAAACTTGTATTTAATAAATTGTTAATTGTATTTGACAAATACATAAACGATAATATATGTTAACATATATATGCATACACATGTGAATGTATTTCAATAATTTTGCTTAATTTTACTTAAAATATTAGAATATTTACATTACATATAAAAATAATTAAAAACATATTACTTTAATAACTGCAAAGTATGCAATTTTTTTGTTGTTTAAGATATCATATTACTATTCATAATAAAAATATGATAAAACCATACATAAACACAAACACATATATACACATAACATCAACACACATAACAAAAGTATATAATATACACATATCTAATATGATAAATATTAATGTCGGCGTACTTAATACTAGTATCCATAGCAACTATAAACATGACAACGAAAAATATATTTTACATTTACACAAAACACACGACAGTTTTCATATGCTTATTTTATAATATTTTAATCTCATCGTTTTATAAGTTTTTACAATATCTTTGATATAATGTGAATTTATTATTAAAAATATATAACTCACGAGAGTTAACATGTATTAACCCACACGAAATTTTTAAAATAAAAATTTACAATCATGTCGTGTCTAAAAGTTGTGTATCTGAAATAAAAAGTTTTCTTTTTCATCATCGAGCTATTACATTGCTGTATCTGTTTTTCATCTCTACAGTTATTACGTCAACAAACACCTATCATCAATATGCCATACGTCATCCTTACATCATATTACGTCACTAAGATCTTTATTACTCCATCTTTTTTGGATATACGTATTAATTGACAACTACAGTTAACATTTATTAATCGCAACCACAGTCCTCAGCCCATTTTAACATGAGTGAACAAAATATATTATATTCATCAGCTCAGTCTGAGAGCTCGAGCTCTGGTAACATCTCTGAAAGAGGTAAGCAGAATGATATTGAAAGGGAAAAGATGCTACAAAATAGGTTTTTAGTATAAAAAGAAACGGTTATTCGTACAAAAATTATTAAAGGTTTAACCAAAGAAGCGTATATAAATTCTGTAGCTAAATATAAACATGAAGCTGCCTTCCCAATAACAGCTATGAGAGTGGATGGTCCATACCTAACACTATTCTTAAATAGTAAAGATTTAGCGCAAAATATTATATTGGATCAAATGTTCCAAATTAATGCTATTAATATACGTTGGACACCCCAACAAGAAAGGATTTTCACAATTCGTGCTGATAATGTTCCAATAGCTTCAACTGACAATGA